>CM051494.1:1663435-1678435 GCA_028031935.1 Paedocypris micromegethes
TATATATATATATATGGGAAAAAAGTTACGGCCCCTTTCTAAGAAAAAGATCATATATCAGTATTAGTTATTGAGCGAAGTAATGGGGAATTTGACATTTTTTTGTTGAATGTATTTGTCCTCTAACTTCTGCTTTGTCATTTAATATAACATTTAATACTGAAACTTACACATTTTGTAAGTTGTTTATCTTAATTGATAATAATATTTGTAATTTTCTTTAGAAGTATTTTTTTTATAAAAGTGATGAAGAGTGATATAAGAGTGAAGTTTTTGATAATGTATTAAAAAACATTTAAAGTTAAGATCTTTACTTGCTTCATGTACTTTTTTTTTGCTTTAATAATAAATGTTTATAGTAACATTTTTCATTTTCCAAGTTTCAGCTAAAGTCTAGAGAACTTATTATCTCGATAATATTGAGTTTATGAAGAACGCATAACTTACTGTTATTCACTCGGGTCTTCATTGATGAAATCCACATTCAGAGCAGAAACATCAGAACAAATTTTGCGGTTTTTGAAAGTGCTTGAATTGGGACTTGAGAGAAGAACATCTCTCAGACTGGAAGGAGAGGCTGTGAATCGGTGAGTTTTTTTTTATTTTATTCAGTGTTTATAGATCTTCAGCTGAGAAAAAAGACACAATGCCATCTACACTTTATCTTAGAGTTAAAGTCTCATTTGTAAAAACATAATGTGCATGAGTATTACTTATCTTCATTAAAAAAGATTAATTTGCAAGGTTTGTGAGTGGGCTGCAATCTGATTGGCCGCTGCTCTCCTGCTCCGCCTCTTTTGGTGAGTATTGTGCCATTGCCGGCAGATAATGCTGTACAAAAGCTTGTTTATTTGCCTGTTTGTCTTTCAAATAAGCAGCTCCAGTGGGGAATTATGGGTAGAAGGATAAAGACGTCCATCCGGAGCAGTGAGGTAAACACGCCGGTCCAGACTCCATGTTTCACACGGTTAATGCTGAATGCTAATCAACTGTAGACAAAAGGATTGAGGCAGCGCAGTAATTATGTAACAATTCTACCTCTCACCTCCTCTGCTTCATTATGTAGGATTGATATTCTCTTTCCATAAGATGAATATTCAGTCTTTGTGTAATTCTGGGCATTTGTACTTGATCAGTGAAGCAAAAAATAGGAAGCAAACATCTTTTCTTTTGACTCCAACACGATTTAGTCCAACACCAAATATACCAAAACACTTCAGTGTTGAGCATCTCGCAAATACTTATTAAACACTAATTAAACCAGATTCATTTTCGAATAGATAGCTACACTGATGGCACATAAAAGGCAAATTTGGATGGATGGTCGGATATATGGATAGATGGTTCAATGGAATATAATGTAAATTATTTATATCCGACCATCCATATAATCAACCATCCATCCGACATTCCAAAAACATTTACAATTTTCCCAGTGGAATTACTGTTACTATTACCTGACGGTACGCTTTCAGTAGCAGATCGTTTATTTTATCCAACACAGAGCGAACGTGACACACTGACATCTCAACAAGACAGGAAGAGCCAAATATGGTCATGTTCAGTTTAATCATAAATGTGGTCAACGAGCAAGTCAATACTACGTGTAGAAACACAAAAAAGTAAGTTGAGAGAACAATGTGCATTTTTTTTTTTACTGTAACCTACAGGCTGTTCAAATCTGTCTGAAACTCCTGCAGGTCTCATTCCTTCAGAATAATTCCAAACAGAAGAGTTGAGAAGAGCAAACGGTCAACGTGGAATAGCAGAAACCTTCTGCTGCACAAACAAGTCGGTGTTGTCTCCATTCTTTCTCCTTGACCAGCTAGTAACAGCCGAGTTGTTTATCATAGCAGCGTTTTATTAACATGCGCATGTAAAATCCCTCGCATTCCGAATCCCACCAGGAGTGAAGGGGTTTGTTAAAAGCACCGACCTTGACACGGAGAACACATGCACGCAATAATATTCATGAACTGGAGCATTGTGAATCAAAAGAGACGGCAAACGTGGCCATTTTCAAATGTTTTATTATTGTAAGTCTTAAATATGAGCATTTCGTCACTGTTTCTTTACATATCACGTGAAAGTTCTTTAGCAGGGATCAAATATAGGGTTTGCTTCTCAGGTGACAAGCTTTTCTCAAGGCTGTGTGTGGGAATCTGGGTTTATTTGGTTCTTTTTTTACTGACTGAGGTTAACGTGACTTTCACAGAAAGGTTTCAGATTCATTCACAAATTTTGGTTTGAAAATGCCATCGTGAATACGACGAATCTGTGATTTAAGAACTGACGCAGAACTTTATGAGGTAACGTGTGTATTTCAAAAACAGTCATGTTTTAGAATAACACTTCACCCAAACAGAAATATTAAGAATTAAAAGAATGTCAATACAAACCTAAACAGAAAAGAAAACGGTGTTCAAAGTTAGAAAAAGAGTGGATTAAACTTTATATTTTGAAAATTAAATGCGATTGAATCATGTTCAATTTTATAAAAAATATAAATGTATATAATGTTCTACACATGTATGTGTCTAAAATTCACCTTTACTGTTTGGCAGAAATGCTCTTTAAAACTGTTAAATTAACAAAACTAACAGAATTTCCATAAAACATAGGAAAGGTTTGAGAGATGAAGATGCTGCTGTGAAGCGGTGCTTCCTCACACATGACAGATTCACTCCTTCAACACATTTAAAACGGCATTAAATAGCTTCACAATCTTACTAAGAGCGGCGTGAAGATATACGTGCACTGTATCACAAAAAGACTCATTTCCATGGATCCTCCATTAATGTTGAGTTCTTACAGAGACAACGATTTTTGTTTATTCATTATAAAATGTTAGGTGGAATCAAAATGTCTATTTTTTTTTTGAAATTGTAGTGATGCATTGTGGAAAAATCTCCTGCTTCCGTTCCTGTTAAAGTGGTTTTGGTGTTTGGACAATCAAAACCCGAAACAACATTAGAGTGATGGCTTTAAGTGTATAGTTACCACGTGTGTAAAAAAAACATCGGAAATTGAGACACACCGTCGTCATCATCAGTTTCCTTTGAGTTAGAGGTCAATTAAAACCGCAGAAAAATAACTTAAATTAAATATGTTGATTACGAATGGCAGGCCGCACTCGTTATAGAAGTTACATCTGCGAACTATTAAAAAAAAAAAAAAAAAAAAAGATGCCAGATTATTTAATGAGAAACAAACGGTTGTTTCCATGACTCCCGCGTGATTTGCATATGTGATGTCACAGAGGCGCTGTCGTGTGGAGACGCCACGCCATCAAAGCTCGAGCAGGACCTGCAGCAGCGTGATGAGCAGTAGCAGGAAGCCCGGCGTGATGGAGAGCGCAGACGTGCCGCTGTTCCCGTCCTGAACTGCTCCGGGACCTGTGGAAACACGCCATCAGTCCCACCACATAGTCTCACAACACACGTCTGTCCTGGTGCTTTACAATCTGCTTCATAAATCAAGTCTCTTCATGAACGAAGCCAATCAGAATTTGACGGCAGCCTGAATCTGATTGGTTTTTATTATAAAGAGCCTCTACTGGAAGCTAATCAGATCTGCTTGAGCAAACGCCCACATCCTGCCGTCACATTCCAATTGGATTGCATTATAAAGAGAAATCTAGATTTCTTCTGAGTCCAGGATGGTTAACAACTTCAACGTCCAGATTGTTCATGTCATATTTCTGTTGACTGAGGCGGACACGGAAGCAAACGCATCCATTAAAGTTGAAGAGCCGCCCGGACTGACTCTAGTTCTGCCAACATCTGCTCAAAGAAGCTGAAAGTCCAGCCAAAACCCAGAAGAACTGACTCAAGCCGATTCAAAGCCAACCCTGGAAGTTTCTGTGATAAAGAATGACAAGACAGGAAGCTGAGCAAAACAGAAAAGTTCAAAAACGATGAGGATCATTTCAACTAATTTGGGACAAACCAACAAACTTTTTTCCCAATTCCGTGTTTCCATGCTAATCTACATACGCCGTAATTGTTTGGTGCTAGTTTTCCATCGGGACAGTGTAATGGTTTACAAGATGAAGGCTGTCGATTAAACTTCCAGAATAAGTCTAATTTCCACTGGATTTACGGCGTCTTAAGAGGCAGAGCTCGGATTATTCAGTAAATCCTGCAGTGTAATTATACTAATGTCAGCTCTTCACAATCAGACTCTACGCCATCACTAGTCCCCGGAGAAAAACCTTCGCCAATCCCACGCTTTATGTTCCCTGCACAGAGAGTCAGAAAAAGTTCAGGACTGAGAATGTGTTTTTGAAAACGTTCGATCTTTACATATAACACTAAATCCTGATACCATTCTGGGTATTTGTGCAAGGTTTGCAAGACTTGTACAGCTTGAATCTAGATTTCTGTCTTGTTTTAAGACAGTAAATCTTAGATAAAACAGTACATTTTACTTGACACTATTTTTTTTTTCTGATTATTTCAGACAGCCTAGTCTCTAGAGGTTTATTTGTTTTATCGATGACTTGTTGTTCTCTAGCCATTGAGATCTAATGTCTAGTTGGACTGCTTTCAGCCAGTGACAAGGGTTTTATGGGGAAATTGAACATGCAGTTGGTGTCAGGCACACAGACGACACATAGGGAGATGCCAACAAAAAGTCAAAGTTCTGTCATGATTTGTTCACCATGTCACGTTAAACACGGAAAAACAAAATGTCTTTGAATTGAAAGTGAACGCCAGTTCAAGATTTGTGGACAGACTGATGGATGAAAAAATAATAAAATAGAGGGAGAGATTTGTTAAAAGAAAGAACAAGACAGTAAAATGCAGAGAGGTAGGTAGAAAGAAGGCGAACGAAGGGCAAAACTAAAATGGATGGATGAAAATTTAGTCAGACAAACAGACAGATAAGGAAGGTTGGAAACACTTTTACAAATATGAATTTAAACGTGTGTGTGTGTGTGTGTGTGTGTACAGTATTTATACAGTAAAATATGTATGTGGGAGGCAAGTATAGATTTAGTTTTAATCTAGATGAACCTCATCATTTACTTATATACGTATGCCAGTAGCTCAGTCAGTAGAAAGTGTTTGTTTGAAACACTAGATCATGGGTACACATTCCAGCGAAAGTAGGAAGTTGTTGATTTGTAAAAATTGTAATGACATGTATGCTGCTATAATGTAGCTCGTCTTGGATAAAAACATCTGCTAAATTATTAAAGGAATTCTTTGTGACTGTCTGGCCACTTGACCAGTATGACCACTAAGGACACGGAGCTAAAAACAAACCCCGAGCAGTGGGCAGTGTCGGAGGGCCAGTATCGTGCTCACAGACACAGTTGTGACACCTACCAGAACGAAATTTGAACCCATGAACCGTTGTGTGGCAAGTCGGGCTCCCATCCGCTGAACCACAACTGCCAGACTGTATTTATATATATTATTTATTATATATATATTATTATATATACCGTATTTACTCGCTTATAAGTCGACCCCCCCACTCCAGCTGTGAGATTGTGCTATTCTGTTTAGACCCGCTTATAAGTCGGGGAAAAGAAATGAGAGAAAAGTGAATAGGTAGAAATGAGTAGAAACCGAATTTTTGGTTTCATATAAAGTCAATTCTGGTTTTTTGGGGGTCACGGAGACACTAAAGAGGCACTAAACCCTGTTTGTTTTGGTTGGTATTAATCTATTTAAGCTATTGTTAATTTATGTTTAAGTTTAATTCATCATGGTATGGTTTGCATTATCATTTTAAAGATTTCTTGGAAAAGGGCCCTGCCCCTGTAAGAGAGTTTTCCCGAGAATCGGACGGCTAATGCTAACTCCTGCTTTGGGAATAAATACAACGTTCGAAATCCACCGCGTGACTCCTTTATTTGTGAAGCCCCGCGCCAAAGAGAGACACAGAAGTCAGAATAGAGCGGAGCAGCGGCGCGCTTACACAGCTTGTGCCGTTTACTGAAAGATGTATTTAGTTCGTGTCATAAATGTTCTTTTAATTACCGCGCTTTTTGTGAGAAAGGGTGAAAATATTTTCTATTTCGGTAGACCGCGCGTATAAGTCGAGCTCCGCACTTTCAGCCCGAAATGTTAAGGAAAAATCCTCGACTTATAGTCGAGTAAATACGGTATGTATTTATATGCTTACATATATACACACAGACAAATATAAAGAGAACTAAAGACATTAGGTCTCAGTATCGACAGACAGAGAGGCAAACAGGCAGGTATATAGACAAATAGCCACATATAAATACACCCTCATCGCTTCCTTTATCGGCGCCAAATAGCGTTGTCTGAGTGACATGGTGAACACATGATCATGTGGCAGGAGACAGAGTGAGATGTACTTACACGACGCAGACCAGCACATGCAATGATATCAAGCCGTGGTGAAGGAACAGAGAGAAAGAAAAGTGTTTAGGCGACAGGAGGAGAAAAGAAACGAGACTCATTCATCAACCCACAGTGACTGAAGGCAGAAGGAGACGCGCTGGTTCCCGCCAAATCTCCAGTGGCAATTCAGCCCGTCACTCAGAGCCCAATACATTATTGACATTACAAATGGGATTTTAAGCTAATAACCCTCTTAATAGAAATAGCTAGTGGCCAATTTACAATCTGACAATCACGCTCTGTCAGACGATTATATTAGGCCAGTGGAATCGCCAATAAACTCCAGCACGAGTCGGCTGCCTCGTCACGTCTGTGGTTGATGTGAAAATAACCGTTTGTTTCAACGTGTGCTTGGTCTCCATGCAGAATACTGACCTTGCAATAGTGTCGAGCTAGTGGGTTCAATTATCTCTACAGAAACACCATAGAAAAGCCAGTGAGACAAAACTCTGACCTGACGACTTTTATCGTCAGCACGTAAACCGCTACGACTCCTCCTTGGTCTACGAGTGACTTTGTCTATGTTCAACGTGGAATTTCTCAATCGTTGTTCAAAAGAGCCACATTGTGATGAATTTGGTTTGTCAGCGATTGGGTTCACAGTCTGAGCCTAAAGTTTCTATTCACAAACCGAAACCGCCATGAAGATTTGTAGCGTTTGCGAGCATTATGGGCTCAAACATGTTCCGGAAGCTTGAAAAGCGATTCTGCGTGTCAGAACATGCCACTGGCGATGGAGGAGACGCAAACTCACCATACAGAAGGATGCTGGTGTTGGAGCTTCCCAACTTGTTGGTGGCCACGCAGGTGTAATTTCCGTAGTCCGTCTCTGACACGTTGAAGAAGATGAGTCTGGAAAGCACTCCACCGTTCTCAATCTCCAAGCCATCAAAGTCCGTGAAGATCCTGACAATCAGTCCACAAGTTAGAAGAAGTCCCAGGATGTGTTAATGACCCCATCCACACAGATCGCAGTTGGTTTGCACGGATTAAATCAAAGGAGTTGAAACCACGGGATTAAATTACCGTCATCAGCAAACAGGCGGGAGTGTTTGATCGCCACCGTATTAGCCGAAGGCAACAAGTCACATGACAATAGTGAACGAGTGTGACGAGCTGAAGAGATGTTTTGTCCGTCTGATATCACACACACTATGTTTCTACATCTGTAAAACAGCTGTTGCTTGATCATGAACAGAGCAAAAGTCAATAACGTTTCCAAAGAAATAAAGACGGGCTTCAAGCCTGGTAAAATTTTGACAATCAGGAATAGTGTTCTATTCTTAACACTCATTTTATATTTTTTAATAAATACGTGTATTGTATTGACTAATGATGACTTGACTTACTGTACGATAAACTATAAATAAATTAGTTTAATATGAACTAAAGTTTTACACTAAGCTGCACTGACAATTTCAGCTAGGCTACCTGTAACAAAACCACTTTAACATCCTGCTTATGACATCATGGGACCAATCTGATTGGCTGAAGAAATAACACAATGTTGATAAACAATGTGTACTGGTTCTGATGCTCCCACACGACCTCCACCGTAAGTCAATGTAAACGGAGACACGTTTTCTTTGTGTTTCCACTTCTGTCACGGATCACAGCGCGTGACGTCACCGACTTTTATGTTGACTTTGCCAAGGACTGCTGTTTTGAATTTCGCCGCGTCGCCGCCATTTTGGCTCATCCTCGTTATGTTATGCTCAGGTGTTGTGTATTATGTGTTTATTGGTACCAGTCATCCAGCCTAAATTCTCCTCTAGTAAGTCTCGTCTCGTTGCCTTTGCCGTTTCTCGATCCTGTTCTTGTTTTATTGACCACTGTTTTGCACGCCGATTTGGACCTCGTCTTGACTTCACGGATTTACTCGACCTCTGCCTGTATTCCCGGATTTCCCCTTTGCCCTGTCTCTGTCCAATTGTCGATTAAAGCTGTGTGGATTATACCGGCTGTGTCATCTCCTAACTGTTGCACGTGGGTCCTACGTCTCTCGATCCATCACAACTTCAACTCAAGAGTCATGAGGTACTCGCCAGTGCTGTCAAAAGTAGTCACTTTCGTTACTTCGTTAGAAGTAGAGATATTAGAGTTAAAAAGTACTTCTGTGAAAGTAAAAGTAAAATGCCCAATATTCTACTAAAGTAAAAGTAGCGTTACGAATACTGATAAATCTACTTTCAAGTATAAAAGTTAAAGTAATGCGAGGAAAAAGTAGCATTATAGAACTATATTGTTCTATTAAATTGTTGTAATTACATTGAAAGTTAATGCATTTTATTACAAAGCTTCTGTGTAGTCTGCTCCGCCTCAAGACACTAAATCACACAGGCTTCTCGGAGGTTGATAAATCTGTAAAAACTTGTAACAAAATAGATTCTTTTCAAATACATGTTATGAAATAATGACCTAAATATGAACTCTTATGTTTCGAAAATCTAGCTTCAACATTACATTATCTCCTTTATATCAAGATAAATCATGTCTCTCAAAGTCTCACAAAGATACTAACTGAAATGTTTTTCAGTGTTCACGTGAGCTTTGAGATCTCGGGACAGTTAAAACTGTGAAAAGCGCCTTACAAATGCTCAGAACTTGAACTTTACACAAGGTCACTGCGCCTCACACTTGTCCGGTGTGTGTGCGCGGCCGCGGCGCAGTTTGTGCTCTTCTAATTGACACTAATCGAATCCATAAAGCCGCCTCTCCGCTCCGTCATTCTTTCGCCGACAAACCGCGATGCGCAGGCGTTATGGACCGCGCGCAAACCAATAGGGTGTCGGAATGATGCTTGTTTATACGTCTCATCCAACCACAATCATTTACCGGCGTGATTTGTCCGGATGTTTTTTTTTTTTTATATCGATTCAACACGGAAATAAAATCTGATTTTGAAGAAGCAACGTAGTATTACTTTGTTACCTTGACACCTCTGGTACTCGCCTGTCTGACTCGGGGTTTATGAGCTACACGTGTAAATGAGCGATCGTAAAGCCACTAGGATTCTCAGGCTTCAGGCTCAAACCCTGATGAAAAGCAGAAGCGGATCTCGGCCTCACCTCCTGTCGTCTCTGTACCACTCGAAATCCGCCTCAGGAACGGCATCAGCCTCGCACTGCAGGACGCCCCTCTGACCCAGAGTCACGCCAACATCAGCACCGTCCACAACACTGGGAGCATCTGCAGAGGAGAACACCACACAGCACAAGGAAGCTTCTCCACCATCTCATCCACACTGCCTTTACTTCTGTACACTACACTTGTTCCAAGCCTTACTGCTGTGCAAATATCACATCCACTCCTGCAGATGGAACGCTTGTACTCCCTCTCTACCGCTGTTTTTCATTTACTTTACTAATTATTTCAAATCCCTTAAACTTGTGGTCAAACTCAACAAAAGGTCCAGAAATCTTGCAAAGTGTGTTTCTAAGTCTCTACTTTTCTAGTGCTATTATAATTGTTATATTGCGCTCTTTGCTTTTTATTTATTTTTATATTATTTTCTTATTTATTTATTTGTTTTTTTCTTTTTGATTCGGTTTGGAATGTTCTTTATATAATCCATACGTTGTTGTAATTGTAACTGTTTTGTAAAATTATTTACTTTGACAATAAAAAAAAATTGTTACAAGTTTATTAGTGCCACCGTGTGTCATGGAGGATCAAAGAAAAAGGACAATATATCAATGAAACGGAAACATCTAAACGGAATGAAACGTATAAGTAAGCTGCTGTTAGAGCGACGCCGGGGCCTTACAGTTCACCGTCAGTTCCACACGCTGCGTGTCTGCTGCGATGTCATTGGCTGCGGTGCATTCGTACACGCCCGCCTTCTGTCTGCTGATGTACGGAATCTCCAGCACCTCGCTGTCAGACGTCAGGCTTTCATCTGCAGAGAGACAAGGAACATTTCAACAACTGCTACTCTACTCTAGTGTCTTTCACACAAAATACTCTCAATACAACTTTAAGAAAAATTTTAAAGATAAAAATGTACTCTCCTGTTTTGTTCGTTTCAGAGGAATATCAATAATGTTCATGGGTCAATTTGACCCGGGGGTCTTTTATTTTGCATATAAATGTCAGAAACCAAAAAGTTCCATAAAACAACGTGTGTGTGTGTGTATGAGAGAGAGTGTGTGAGTCTGAGGCAGCGGCGTATTTAGTCACATGTTGCAACAATGAAACAAATAATATTTCATCTTTCTGACTCTTTAGCATGCGTGTTGTCTGCAGGGTCAAATAAAACCAAACATTTTTTTTGTAACAAAAACATGTAGTGCTTGGTAATATGTGAATACGTGAGCTAAACCCTTTTTTGTTTATATGTTGATTACACTAAATACGTAAGACAAGCAAGATAAATTTCAAAGTGAAAATTTTTATTTTTTACATTTTAACACGGGTCAATTTGACCCAAACATTATCTTTGTATTATAAAAATGTAGCATAGTGCTACAAATATGTGAACTGAATCAATATATTTTTTCTATGATGATTACACCAAATAAGCCAAGCAGGAGAAGTTTCAAAGTGAGAAAAAAAGTATTTTTTAAAATATTTTTTTTATTTGAAAACAGTCAATTTGACAAACATAATAAAAGGGTTATAAGATGCTGAGAAATAAAAGACAAGCTGAAGTGTTTTTTAAAAAAACGTTTTGTTTTCCGGTGTGTGTGTGTGTGTGTGTGTGTGTGTGTGTGTGTGTGTGTGTGTGTGTGTGTGTGTGTGTGTGTGTTTGTCAAGCAAACAAAAATAAATGATCACGAAATTGATTTAGACAAATTCAGATCTAGATTACAAGAATCTATTAATAAAAAGTTGGGTAAAACAAAAAAAAAATTAATAAATTTGTTGTGTGTGTACATCTATATAAACCGCGAGAGAATGGTGCCATCATGACTGATGCTGTCAGAAATGACTTTGGTGTCATAATCACCATCAGCATTAATTATTTTAGAAATTGTCATTTTTAAATATTATTATTTTATTACTATGTTGTTTGTGACTGTTTTTTACCTGAATTTCAGTAGCACAACTACAAAGTGTATTTTAATATTAACCCAATATTAATTAAAATATTATTCAATGTTTGTCAACTGATTTTTACACTGACGTTTATTAATTTGGCAGATGCTTACACAAGAGCACAGAGCACATCTAATTTTATAGCAAAATTGAATATTTTCAAAGCCTCACAAAACACAGAAACACAGAGAGAGATTCTACACGAGTAAACCAGTTTATCAAGCCGTCAACAGAAACCCCGCAGACCAGCAACGGTCTCCATTTCTCAATATGTGCGTCGTTGCAATAAATCAGACATGGGCATTTATTTATTTTCCGGGGGGCAAAATGAGAAAGAGAAAATATAGTGGAGGGCTGGAAAAAAGCCTGAACTCAATATAGAAAAGTTTCTTTACAAAACAAACAGTAAATGTCAGAGAAACGACTTCTTAATAGTGTGTTTTTCATGTTCTGATCAAGCTAAATGCACTTGGGAAAATATATCAATAGTTTTAAATACTAAAAATATTTATTAATTTCCAAATAACTTTCCAAAGACCAGTTAAAGTCCAAAACCAAAGGGCCACATGTGGCTCGGGTGATAGTTCTGCAGAGCAACACCAAAGCCTTTCACAGATTCCATCTTCTCTGAAACACTGAAGTATTTATAGTCTATTGTGGGAAAAGACGACGCTGGAGAAGTGACTACGGCAGCTTTCAAGTGTGCACACGTGTGCTCGAGTCAAACTGCTCCCCGTTTCAAGTTCCTGGAGCTCAGCGGAGGAAAACAGTCCTTAGCGTGTGATGCAGATCACGACTTAAATAAGTAAATCTCCCTGCAATGAAGCTCCTGACAGCGGAAGAGCGCTAAACGCGGCCCCGACAGACGCTCATTACCGCTACCACGCGCTACTGTAAAAAAACAAACGCCGGCGGAATGAGACGTCGCCACAGATCTGGCGTCAGGTGCATCACTAGCGTCTTCCATCAAAGTCGAGATTGACAAACGCAACGGCGCTTTCTATCCTTCACGGCTGCCAGCGAGGATTTGAGTCCGAGCCAGAGACGAGTGACACGCAAAACATCAGGAACACGGAGAGCGAGAAGATGATTCTGTCTACAATTACTCATTTACTTTTACCTCCAGTCTGGGTTATATAACATGTATATATAATCTATATAACGGCAATATAGAGATGGTTTGTACACAAACATTCTCTCTCTCTCTCTCTCTCTCTCTCTGTTTTAATTGTGTGTGAGAGAGAGAAGTCGGGGAGAGATCAAGATTTGAAAAGTGAGAGTGACATACAGGAAAAAAGAGAGAGAGAAAGAAGGTCAAAGACAGAGAGATGGGTAGAAAAAAGAAAGAGGCAGAGGGGTCAAAAAAAAGAAAACTGAAATGAGAGGAATAGAAGTAAAAGTGAGTGATAGAAAAGTAAAGGAAGAGACAGAGAGAGAGAGAGAGAGAGAGGAAGAGACAGAGTGATAGAAAGAAAAAACAGCAGGTAGAAAGAAAGAGCAAGGCAAAGAGACTGAAAAATATGAGACACGCTCAGAGAGATGGAACGAAAGAGACAGTTGGATGGGAACAAATAAGCAAGGAAGAACAGAGATTGAGACAGAGAAGGAGGGAGAGAAAGAAAAACAGGACATTGGGAGAAGAACAGAAAGACAGACCGACTTCAAGAGCAATAGCTAGAACAAATGCTAAAACGAGAAAAACACAAAGCAATTGCAAAAAATAAAAATTGAAAAAAAGTGACAGGTGTTTCTGACAGTGACAGAGTGAAGAACAGAAAGAGAAAGTCTGAGAGAAATGGGGGTTAGAGAGAGAGAGAGAGAGATTAAGATTTGAAGAGAAAGTAATAAAGAGAAAGAAAAATAATACAGGGAATAATGAGGGAAATATATAGGTAAAGATAATAACAGGTTATCAGTGTGAAAGGTGGATGGAAGGAAGGATGCTCATCCTGCGGCAAAGGGGAGAACAGAACACAGATACTGCAGAGTGCGCACACACACACACACACACACACACACACACACACACACACACACACCTCTGAAAGAGAAGTGAAGGACTCAGCGTAAGTGCTGAATCAGCCCAGCACAGCTGAATGTGAAGCCGGACCCTCCGAGTCTCATCCCTCCACTCATCCCTCCATTCATCATCATCCTCATCACTGGCAATTATGAAGAAGAACTGAATTAAACAAGGAGGAGATTCTGAAGAACAACATGTCGCCTGAGCTCAGGTTCTCGTCAAAGCAGTTTGCTCTTCACTTCAAACTAGGGAGGGTTTCCATCAGGCTCTGGCTCTCAGGACAACATTGTCCTAAATACTGAGTGTGAACATGTAGACCACTGTTTGATACCATAAAGATGTTGTTTTCCATTTCTTACTCTACAAAATGTTGGTAAATTCTGGGAACACTGGACATTGATTACGTAGGAATTTATGCAACCACTGTTTTGGAACCTTCTGACGCGTTGAGGAGCTCCGCTATTCAGACTAGAGTCAGAAACCTTTATCTGCTCTGATTATGATTATAACTGTCAATAAACCTCTTGGCGTTGACTTCACTCTCGACTTCGAATTCATTTCAATAACTTTCAACCACAAGACCATCATCTGCCTCCTGGAATGAGAGGAACTCTCAGCAGCTTCATTACAGAAGCGTATAAACAGGATTAATGTGATGCAGCTCAATAAAAACTGTCTTCTAACTGGCTGCTCGTCTCATTAAACCATCAGTGGCCCTGATCAACTCCTTTACCCACAATGCACCTGAGCCGCTGCGCCATCATCAGCCGCTGGATTGTCACAGCAAAAGGACGACAGGAGTGAGAAAATATAGATGACGAAAAACGAGAGAGATCGTGATCAAGAGTCTGGGGAAAACAGAAAGGAGAAAGACGGGAAGAGAGAAATTGAGATGAATAAAGAGACAGAGAGAGAGAAGAGGAATAGAGAGAGAGATAGAAAGAGACTGAGAGAAAGATATATAGAGAGAGAAGGAAACAGAAAAAAGAGGGAGAAGGACGTACAAAGATTTCATGAGTAAATGAGATGTACAAACTCAATCGACTACTTCACTGACACACAGAAAGAGAGAGAGAGAGTGATGTTGATGAAGAGGAGACAGAGAGAAAGAGGACAACAAAACGAGGAAAAATGCAAAACGTCAGGAACACGGAGAGCGAGAAGATGATTCTGTCTACAATTACTCATTTACTTTTACCTCCAGTCTGGGTTATACAACATGTATATATAATCTATATAACGGCAATATAGAGATGGTTTGTACACAAACACTCTCTCTCTCTCTCTCTCTCTCTCTCTCTCTGTTTTAATTGTGTGTGAGAGAGAGAAGTCGGGGAGAGATCAAGATTTGAAAAGTGATAGTGACATACAGGAAAAAAGAGAGAGAGAAAGAAGGTCAAAGACAGAGAGATGGGTAGAAAAAAGAAAGAGGCAGAGGGGTCAAAGCAAAAGGACGACAGGAGTGAGAAAATTAAGATGACGAAAAACGAGAGAGATCATGACAAAGAGAGAATGATCAAGAGTCTGTGGAAAACAGAAAGGAGACAGACAGGA
>CM051494.1:1692622-1709260 GCA_028031935.1 Paedocypris micromegethes
GTGTGTCTGTCTGTGTGTAGCTCGTTCTGTCTCTCGTTCTCTCTTTTTATGTCTGTCTGTCTGTCTGTCTCGATTTGATTCCCTTTGTCTGTCCCTCTCTCTCAAACCTGTCTATATCTGTATGCCGTCACTCTCTCATCTCTATCTCTTTCTTTCTCTGTCTCTCACTACCCATCTCTCTCTATCCATTTATTTGTCCGTCCATCCACCTATTTACAGATCTACCTGTCTGTCTGTCTGCCTGCCTGTCTCTCTCTCACTACTCTCTCTCTCTCTCTCTCTCTCTGTCTATCTGTCTGTAAGTGTGTCTGTCTGTGTATAGCTCATTCTATCTCTTGTTCTCTCTTTTTATGTCTGTCTGTCTGTCTGTCTGTCTGTCTGTCTAGATTTGTATCCCTTTTTCTGTCCCTCTCTCTCAAACCTGTCTATCTCTGTATGCCGTCACTCTCTCATCTCTCTGTCTATCTCTTTACTTCTCTGTCTGTCTCTCTAACTCTCACTACCCATCTCTCTCTATCTATCCATCTATTTGTCCGTCCATCCACCTATGTACAGATCTACCTGTCTATCTGTCTGTCTGCCTGTCTCTCTCTCACTACCTGTCTGTCTAGCGCTTTATATTCTCTCTCTCTCTCTCTCTCTCTCTCTCTCTCTCTCTCTCTCTCTCTCTCTCTCTCTCCCACCACCTCTCTCGTCTTCATCCAAACACCTTGCGCTTCAGAACCATCAAGGTATCGGATGGGTTGTGGGTGGTTTCTCGATCTCTCTCTTCCTCTCTCATCCATCCATCCATCCATCAGCGCTGATGAGTCAGGGGATGCACTTAGACTCCGCCTCTGCTTCGCCAGCATCTCGCTACAGAACTATCTGTGTATCGGATCGAGTCTAGTCTCTCTCCTTCAGCATCACCTCCGCTGACTCCAGCTCTGCTTCCCCAACATGGCGCGCTACACAACCTGCCGGATATCGGATGGAGGGCTTGGAAATAAATCTGCCCGCAGCGCCGCTGGCTGCCATGTGACGTGAACAGGAGAGGCCATCTATTATTAATTCACTTTGGAGAGAGGGATTGATTTGGCATGGAAGGTCTACAGAGGAGGAGAGACGCTATTAAATATAACTGTGTTATAGCGGATTCCTTTGCTTAACACACACTGATGCTGAGATGAAAGACAGTCACGTTCTTTACCATCAAATCACTAATGAAACTATTGTGTCCATATTCAAGAATGTTGAAAGGCTTGAGATGACATTATTCAAAACAACACTAATAATAATAATAATAATAATAATAATAATAATAATAATGAGTATTTGTAGGGCGCTTTTCACAGTTTTAACTGTCTCAAAGCACAATAATAGACCCTGGGTATGTGCCTATGTGTCAACGTGTGTGTGTGTCTGTTTGTATGTCAGTGTGTGTGTGTGTGTGTGTGTGTGTGTGTGTGTGTGTGTGTGTGTCTGTATCGTTATATATGTGTGTCTGTTGGTATGTTTGCTTGCGTATGTGTGTGCGTATGTCTTGTGTGTTTATGTCAGTGTATATGTGTTTGTGTGTGAGTGTGTGCGTGTCTGTGAATGTCAGTGTGTGTCTGTGTGTTCATCAGTGTGAATGTCACAGGAGTTAAAAAACAAAAAATCACCTTTTTAAACATTATTTTGTTAAACATATAAAAAAGGTTTTAACATTTACTGTAACATGACAAACTCTTTCGGAATTGGTTTCTGTCCCCAATTGTGGTCAAAATGTCCGTTTGAGAGCATCACTGAAGTCATTTTATTTCATTACCCTGCAATCTCTTTCCAGAGGGTCTCGAGATCAAATCAAGATTTAAGTGGGAACTCCTTATTGGCGCGTGTGCGTTCCGAGGGCGATCCAGTCATTTTCCTTCATTTTGATGACTTTGAGTGGTGAAGTGCTAATCAATTATTTCATTAGAGGTGTTTTAAGTGCAGCCTGACGCTGAAATAAGAGAGATTGTACGGCACGTGTCCGGCCTGAACTCACATACCTGCACATCACTCGTTACCATGGCGACGGCGAGCGGAGCAAATCTCAGCATCCACTTCCATTCTGGATTTTATCAAGACTAAAAGAAACCAATCTTGGGGGATTTTTCAAAGCACAACACCATAATTTGTACCTTGTACTGCTAAAAATAACCGTATGCTGGAACAGTAACACATTCTTGTTGCACTATTGTAATAAAGTAGCATATTGTTTCAAAAATAGGTAACACAGTTTTAAAAGCAATAATGCATTTTTTTTAACACAAGACTTTGATGCTGCAAACATCAGGATAACAGGAGGACAAAGATATTTTCTGAACACAACTAGCAGCAGTGAATAAGTCGGTAACTTTGGAAAGAGAACGTCAACTTTTCTGCCAATGACCCTCGTTCTATTTTATGCTCCAGTTTTAATTAAAGCCAAAGCTCTAATTGGCCTGGGTGGCACACACACTGTGATGAATTCATGCGGGTGCGAGTCCCAGTTTTAAATCTGAGGCGTGGTGGATCGTCTGGAAGGCCTGTGAGCCGTGCGCATCTGTGGACTTTAGCTCTCTGCGGGATTGAATGGTATTGGAACAACTGTTAAGGGAACTGGAGGCTTCTGCCGTGGAAATAAAGAATAAACTACAGGCGTTGCAGGACTCGCCACGGCTCCACACAAACACGGCTCCTGCCTCTCCGTCTGGGACTTTGCCCTTCTCGGAATTTCCATCTTGCTCACATGGTGAAGAAAGCAATATGAGAGGACGCACTATTAGATTTACTGCATTGCTCCCGAAGACTAGAGCATTCATGATCCTCCCTGGGCAGTGATGCTCTCAGACTCCTGACACGGCCATGCGCACACACACGCACACACACACACACACACACACACACACACACACAGACACCATTTTCACTGTAGTTATGGGTTCATAAAAAAAAAAGCCCACCACAACTATGCGATCCTTATAATAATGAACCCCTGATGACCTCTAAGAACATCTAAATATGAATAAAAAGGACTATTAAAGAACTGCAGGTAAGAAGCATGTGACATCAAATGACTTGTATTGTGGTTGTGTTGTCATTGTGATTAGCACATGACAACACTACATCTAGGAGATTCTGATTCCAAATGTATTTATACTCCTAATAGGAGCTTATTCCGCAGGGAATATTGTACTTGTAAGGATTGTAGGATTATTTTTCTGTCTGCAATTCTTTTCTGCAGGATCCCGACAGCTGAGAAACACGCCGTGCCATTTAGCAGCAGCTTAGAAACAAATCGGCAAAACAAATCCACATCTTAGAGACGACAAAGTGAAACGGACAGAAAACTACAGTAGAATCACGTTTCCAAAACGCACCTCCATAATAAAGCGGAATGTCACCAAAAAACAAAGACAAGCATCATGCCGTTTTGAAAACAGGCCAGCCAAATCCCCGAAATAATGAGAAAGACAGTCTGCAGCCAGTCAACAGGTGGCGCTGTTGAGCGATTACAGACGTGTTGCCCTCTCACCTTCTCCCAGTGACACAGCCACTTTGAGAATGTATGATGGCGCTGAGCTGTGTTCACTGGCCTCGGATCAGTCCGTCACACTCGTGTTTCTACACAGCGCATCCAAACGATTACTTAATTGTTCAGTAATTGCACCATAGTAGTTGCGGGTGTTATTCGTTTCTCTCCGTGTTCTAGTTAGCAGAATTGAACTGTGACAAGGTGAATGTCACGCTTCCGATGCTAACATAGATCAAGGGTTTGCGTGAAGTTTGCGCTACTTGTTGAATGACTTTATCGTTAAATTGTTACTTTGTTGTTATTCTTGCTTCTTAATTCAATACATTTCTGTCAAAGTAACAGCTACAAGATTTGTAATCGCACCATTTGTAAGAATGTTTAGCAACATTTAGCCATTTAAGTGATAGAAGCTTAGCGATAGACAGCAGAGTTAGTGAAGTTTAGCAAAATTGAAAAGTCATTTTCAGCAACGTTTAGCAACAGTGATTTTTAGTAATGTTTATCAATATCAGTGACAAGTTTAGCAATATTAGTGGTAAACTAATATTGGCAGGTTTACCGACATTGCCAATTTTAGTTTTATTTGTGATGTACATTTAGCATGGTTTAGCAACGATACCAATGTTCATGAATTTTTAGCAATAATTAGCAATATCAACAAATGTTTACCAATATCTAGCAATGTGCGTGTGGTATCCACGTATAATATTGCTTCATTTCATATAACAGTGTGTGAAATTAATCTATCTTCAAACTTAAGCAACGTCCCATATATGTTACATAACTCTGCCCAAATCCTTAGATTTGTTTGTGACTAGCACGTCTCCATAGCGCTGCCACTAGCGAGAGCTACGGGCTATAGGGCGCAGTTTAGGTCAAATCTAACAGCTGTGTGAACCTATAAATATCAGCAAATGCATCATCATCATCTTCATCAGCCGCTCTTCATCCTCACACAGACAGAGTGGCTGCATGATCCCAGTCACTGTGAGGAATGCTAACAACCCTAGATGGAAGGAAAAACTAACAGGACTTATTGCTAACAGTGGTAATTTTGTTTATACAAAAGCAGAGAATACTAGCTAACCTACAAAATAATAACTGAAACATTGAAGCAGAGGAAGATCCTGCTATTTGGCGGACGCTACAGGCGACCTTTTGGCTTTGTTTCCTTGAGCGTTGTTCCTGATTAGCCATTCATTTTCAGGTTTAGAAAAAAACAGATTCTGCAAATCAGTCATCTGCTTCCAGTGCCGGCCGGGTCAAGGCCGAGCGAGACACCTCACCTTTCAGACGGGGAGGAAAACAAACAAGCACTTCAACACGACGCCATTAATTCCTGCCCATGAAAATCCAGTAGGTGGGAGAAAACATTCTGAACTTTACATAATGCTGCATCATTACATAACCACCTACACTAGTTAGGTGACACATGCACTACATGCGTGTGTGTGTGTGTGTGTGTGTGTGATATATGTAAATATATCATATATAAATAACATTTGGAAACCAGAAATGTGTGTGTGTGTGCGTGTGTGTGTGTGTGTGTGTGAATATACATGATTATACATACTAGGGGTGTGACGAGGCACGTGGCACGAGATCTCGCGAGATCAGATGTTTCTCGCGAGATGCGATTGGATCTCGTGATATCGCGAGAATTTGCCGCCATCTTTTTGACAGTGTGTGGAATCAAACATTTTTAAAGGATTCGTGCACGAGCGTCCCGATGTTCGCGCCGGCATGCGCGGATCCCTGCGCTCGCGTTTCAATATACTGTGGCTCGAAAAACCGCGGACTGAGTAACTCCTCCCGCTGAGTGAGCGCGGATCTCCGCCATTATGAAGGACCAAAACCGCAAAATCAAAAATAAATGATAAAGGAAATAAATGTACTTATGTATTAACAAAAGCGGAAATGCATTAGTGAAAAATAAATGTATAAATACATATATTTATGTTAGTACAACAAATGAGAAATAAATGTAACCGTTTATCTTTTCCTTCTCTCAAGCCGTTTTTCTTTTTCTTTTTCGATGAGTGTTGGCCTATTTCTTTTTCTATTCCAAAACGTGTAGTCAAATGAGGAGGCGCCTCCTTATTGCGTCACTGCACAGTCATTGGCTAATTTGTGAAGAGTTCCCTGTTCGATTTGTCTTGTCTAGCGGGTGTTTTATAATGCAACGCTTCATAGAATCATAGACGTGAAACTAGCATTAGCCAAGAAGCTTTGTTCAAATGTGTGCCCACACTTTTCAACCCCACGACCTCAAGTCTCACCAGCGACATCGTGAAGGGAAAGAACCTCATGTCCTGAACAAGACCCGTTGTATTAGTCAATACTTGATTGGACACTTTCAATAAATATGGTTTTTATTCTACATGTTATGTTATATGCATTGCAACATGTAATACAAAATGTGGGTTTTTAGAGCTAAAGTGAACACAGTGAATTTAATCATAATGAAGTACATTGATGTTGAGTTGAACTTGATGCCAAAATGATTCTACCATTCTTTGCAAGTTACTGGAAGACTTGTATTTGTCTATAAATAGTGTGTTTAATGACTACGCTTAATGGGTTTTTTATACTATTGACAGTTGTGAAATGACTTGCCTGGCAATTTATGGCATCATATTTTGTATGATCAATATTATGTTGGTTATTTGGTTATCACTGCATGCAATTGATGAAAATAGAAAGTGAAATGCATCAACAGTTTTAAACATTTTAGTTAAATAAAATACAGATAAAATCGTGCTCTCCTTATATTATTTGTCAAAGATTTATTTTTATTTAAAAAAAATCGAAATCTCGTCTCGTCTCGATCTCGTGAGCCTATAGTGTCTCGTCTCGTGGGAAAAGTGTCTCGTACATACACATACACACTGAACACGATACGTTTAGATATATATAGCGTTCACTCCAAAGACTGTGGTGAGAAAAGCCATGTGAAGGAGAAGGGAAGAGAGGGGGACGCGCTTGGACAGGTGCAGGGTCTTCCTCTTCACTGGAGCATTACTGAAACACACGGCTCTTTCTGAGGATAGACACTTGTTCAGGTTTCTCGACTTCAATAAATCATTCTCTCCATCTCCTGCGCATTCTGTCACAGTGATCGTCACAATCTGGAAGAGCCAATCTATCCATCCATCTTTTAATATTCACATGAACACACACACACACACACACATACACATACAGTACGTGTAGTCAGAGGTCTACATCTTTTTATATTATTTCATAAACCGCTGTAATGGAAGTTTCTGGTGAGAGCTATTACGCAGCAAAAGTTGGACTGTAATCTGTGTAAAAGTTTGAGAAAAAAAGTTCTGAAATGAAATATGACACGTTAATGTGCCGCTGTCGTGCAGAATCGCAGAAGAACTCGCACTTTAATACAATTAACATCAGCGCTCGGGAGTGATTCACACATTTACACAACCTTTACATGAACCCTGGCGACAGGAAATGACATCACAGCTGCTCGCACACACATACTCAAAGCTACTAACCATTAAAAACTCCTTCGCTAAAGATAAAACCTGCTAAAAACTGCAACATTACCGTTGTTTACTTTATTTTGAGGTTGCTTCAATATAAATCATAACATTTTAAACAAATATTCAGAAAAGAAATTGACTGCTTTTGCTTTTATGAATACTTTTCTAATAGAAAATTAATGAATGAATCTTAAATTTAACAATAATGTAATAACATGACAAATAATATACACAACACAATAACAATTTTCTCGGTAGAAAGGATTCGGAGGGACTTTTGCTTCGAGACAAAATTATTTCACAAGTTAAAATTATTATTATTTTTCTTTATAATAAATATATTAAAAAAATATATATATATAATATATTAATATATATATATACACATATATATCCGTTATTACATTAATTTATTGAGTTTACAATTTAAAATACTATTAGTAATTAAAAAAAACATGACTATATAAAGCTCTACATTCAGCACCACAAAACCAAACAGATGAATTTTGTAAAATAATGATTAGAAACACTATTTAATAATGTTGAAACTGGTATCACCAATTTAAAACTAAATTATATTAAATGTCTAGTTCAAATAAGAACAACTGTTACTGAGCATAAAAATAAAAATGGTATTGTTACTAACTGCACCTTTTGTTACATGTATTAATTCCTTATAGTAGTATTATTATTAATAAGTCTTGTGCTGAAGCGGTGGCTCTGTCATTAAAGGTCAAAGGGTGTGATGTTTATGAAGAGCACAAAGTGTTTCCCGTCTCAGTGTAAGATCATATATATGATAAATGACTTGTGCCCTAAACGCACAGCAATAACGTCTGATCTGAGTAATATTGATAATGGATGAGATTCTCAGCAAACTCTCCATCCTTTAATCAGACGTCGTGTTGAATGACGGAGCGGCCGAAGCCAGTCATTACGCTTGAGCGGAATTTAAGCAGGATTATGCGATCGGAAAGAGGGTGGAGGAATAAAAACTGAAATTAAAAATGTATTTGCCACGGGTGGTGAAATGTGAAAAGCAGAAGTTCCGTTTCGAACAGGAGACTGCGGTTTCCTACTCGGCTTCCTGAAGCTCAATGCCGACACAGATTACTGCAGATACGCATCTGGACTGGAGAACGGCACAGCGCTGGATTCTTCTGAAGAACCTTTCATAATAATATTAAAGAGAACGTGAGTGAAGATAGACATCAGCGCTGGTTTTGCCGTAAGCCTCTTAGATTCTTGCAGGGCAGGAGATAACAGCGGGTTAATGCTTAATGACCCAACCTGTGGAGACTCTTATAAAGCACTAAAATAACCACAGACCAGTGTTAAAAGAAGCTAAGCAGAAATTAACAAAACAGCAACATTAAAAAAAAAACGAAGTATACACTAGACATGAGAAAAAGAGCGGGAGAGAAAAGAAAAAAGACAGAAAAGAAAGAAATAGAGCGATAGAGAGGCAGAGAGAGAAAAAAGTGAGCAAGATAGACAATGTGTGTGTGTGTGTGTGTGTGTGTGTGAGAGAGAGTGAGAGAAAGAGAGATGAGTGAGCAAGAGAGAGAAAGAATGTGAGTGAAAGAGATGGCGTGAGCGGAAGGAGAGAGAGAGGAGAGAGGAGAGAGAGAGAGAGAGAGAGCAGGAGAGAAAACTTGTTATTTAAAGGATTTACAGTACTCCATCTGGCTACAAGCATTTTATTTACTTATTAAATCGTCACTGCTAATGGAGAATAGACAGAGTGTTTCTGTCAAAGACTGTTTAGTTCCTTCACTTACCAATGAGACACAGCTAAAGTCAGCAGAACCATGAATCAGTCTGAGATGATGGATCAAGCTTTGAACTTCCTCTCTCCTTTACAAATAACAGGTCTCTCCGAATCTCTGAGTGCTCGGATGAAGCGAGCAGAGTAGCAGGGGCGAGGAGAGAGAGAGCAGAGCGAGAGGGACTCCTGGAGAAAAGCGGAGAGAGAGTAAAAGCGAGAGAGTGAGGGAGAGAGAGAGAAGGAGAGAAAGGGAGAGAGAGTAAGGGATAGACGAGAGAGAGAGAGCGATCTCTCTCCCTCCCTCTCTCTCTCTCTCTCTCTGTCTCTCTCTCTCTCTCTCTCTACCTTTCCACCCGCGTCTATCTGGCTCTCCTCTCTCCCACCTTCACCCTCCTCCCCTAACAAAGACCCCCCCGTCACCTGTTATTGCAAACCTCAGAACTGCCCGACTCAAGGCGAATCGATGAGGTGGGATTCACAAGTCCCACTCTGACCTCTGACCTCTGCCAGTGCGCATCGATTGGGAGCAGAGTGAGGTGAAGCGGTGGGATGACAGGTATGGAAAAGCGTGTGAGGCGAATGCCAAGGGAGCGTGGAGGAACTTCAGATATCGGTGTGAAAAGGAGTCGGGAAGCGACGCTACTCCCACACGCAGCATCTGCTCCGCGTTTTGTCTGAAACAATTTCCCCGACTTACTAATTGTTTCAATTCAAAGTCTGGATTGGAAAATCAGTGGGAGAAACATTTTCTCAAGGGTCATGGTAAATGTTACTTTTTATGTGTGTGTGTGTGTGTGTGTGTGTGTGTGTGTGTGTACAAGTATTCACCTGACTACACACAAACACACAAAACGAACTGTATTTATATGGCCTGTACAATGTCTACACACACTTTTTGCGTATAGTAAATGTACATATTATTTAATGAATTATATTATATTTTGATTATACTATACATGTGCCGCACACACAAATAAACTCCAACAATTAGACTCTCGGGAATAATAGGAAACACACTTGGGTCAATATTGGTTCAGAATGGAGGCAGTGGGCATTTTTCAACTGCTCGGCTCCATCGCACAGACCTGTAATGCGGTTCCGGTCGAGTTCTTACACATAAAAGCTCCTGTGCTAACGTGTCGGCTATCAATTACACAATTCAATATGTGTTCTGACCCGTGAGATCAGGGCCAGCAGCACGATCAGGTCTAAGCGAATGTTCAGTCCCACAAGACCCTCGTCTGAGGAGCCGGGTCAGAGTCCCACAATGGACCCTTGGTTAGACTGGAGTGTGTGTGTGTGTGTGTGTGTGTGAGTCACTGGGTAAAAAAGAGCCTAATTCTCATTGCAGAGATTTACAGGCCCCGGTTTCACCTTCCTCGTGCACAAGTTCTAGTGTTCAGCTCTTATCAGAGCGAATATCTGAGTGAATCATGACGAGTTCTTCTGACGAGTTCTTTTCTATTTACTGAACGGAAGCTTCCTGAACTCTAATCGGAGCGGTGCATTCGCTTGGCCGTGGACAATAAAAGGTAGTGATGCCCCCTGTTGGCAGCTTAAACGGCATGGAACGGCATGGAAGGTTGGACACAAACTCTGCACAGGAAAATTCTCTGAATTACAGAAAAAAAGACAAAGATTTTTTTTTTTTACGTTTTTAAAGCTATTTAAACAAGTTCTCTGCCTTCCTCCCATCAGGGCAGTCATCCTATATCTACAATCGCATCCAGTCAATCACTTGTCCACCTACACCTATATTCATCCATTCTTCTATTTAGCCATCTATCTCTAGATTAAATCATCGCACCATCTGTCATCCGCCGTTAAATGATCTGTCCTATTCATTATTGACCTTTGCTATCTGTCCATTTATACATACATACATACATACACCCAATCGTCTTTCAACCTTTCTATCCACCTATCCACCCACCCTTCTTATCAACCTACCTTTTTATCTATCCATCTACTTGCTCTCCATAAACGACAATCTCATTCTACTCATATGTCCCTCCAATTCAATAACCAATTCAACCATCTACTTACACTTCCGTTCTTTCATATACACATTCTTTCATCCAATCATCTGCTATTCATCCATTCATCCAACTATACATCTATCCATCCCGATTCTCACTACCCATTCATCGGTCCACATTTCATCTGTCCACCTTCCTTCATTCATCAAATGCATTCATCCACTTACTAATCTACAAAAATATGCATATATTGACATGACTGATATGATCAGAACAAAAATGCATCCAACAGTTGGTGTTGAAGTTTGATCTTCACTCTTCACTTGCGCGCTTTGAGACAGTTTGTGCGCTTTGAGACAGTTAAAACTGTGAAAAGCCCCCTACAAATACTCATTATTATTATTATTATTATTATTATTATTATTATTGTTATTGTTATTCACTCAAGAGCTGAAGGTGGAAGCCAGAGTTCTGCACAACCATCACGCCCCATGGTTTACTATCCATACACACATTTGGATCCGTATCTAAACAATTTTTGACAAAAAAAAACAAGAGACATTCTTATAATAATAGCATGTTGATCCATCCCATAATTCAGCATCACACTTGACGAATCACTGTTGTTTAAGCACAAAGACCTTCTTCCTGTTCCTGTGTGTTTGGCCGTGCTGCGCCTCAGTGGAACCGAAACGGACACGGACGGGTAAATAAAAGCGGCAATCTGCATGTTAAAGGAGAAAGAGGAGATGAGTAAATGTGCTTTCATTGTCACCAGCTTTTCAATCTCCACTAATAAGCTTGAAATTAAAAAAGAAAAAAAAAACACAGACACAGCGACCGGTTTATATGATAAGAGTCTCAATCATTTAGAGCTGATGATCAGAGTCCACAACAGATCTTAACACACACACACACACACAAGACAACAAAAAAAATCTCTCCAACACAAACTCACAATAACTTTAACAAACTCCCACACACTCACACACTCTCTATCTCTCTCACACGCACACACACAATTTCACAAACTTTCTTACATACACACTATAACAATCACACAGACACACACGCACTTGCTCTCTCTCTTTCACATTCACAAACTCACTCTCTCAATAAACTCTCACACGCAAACAAACACACACTCTAATTAAACAGCTCAGACAAACGTACAATATTTGCCGGTGTATGCTGATCAAATAAACTGAGCAACACGACACACAATCCTCTAAGAATTTTAAATAATGCTTTAAAAAGATACAGATTTATAATGAAAATAAAATGTTAGTCATGCTAAATGACATACTTTTATTTCTGTATTATTTGTATAAATTTGTATTCTTTTTTTATTTTTATCTATATTTTTAATTACTCATTCTCCCTTTATTTTTATCTTTATTTTTTATCTTTATTTTATTGCTTTTGTATTCTTGTATTTTATTGCTTTTGCGTTTTATTCTTTATCCCCCCTTTTTCATTTTTTTGTTCCGTCACCCCCCCCCCCCCCCCCCATGTTAACATGCTGGACGATTGCAAAATACATTTCACTGCACATTGTTGAAAAATAGTTGTGGATGTGACAAAAAAAAATTGAATTTGAACTTGATTTTTATCTTTCTACAAACATTGACTTTGATGACAGTGGTTTGGTCGGTGTGTGTGTGTGTGTGTGTGCGTGCGTGACGCGCCGTGTTTGGTGTATGTGGCGTGGGAGAGCGTGTCAGACGACAACATCAGATGCGTGGCTGCGTGTATCAAATTCAAACCGCGGGAAGGAAGTAGGTAAGCGATGCCAGCGGGAGCCTGTTATAGCCGTAAATGACTGTACTTTCCTGGCACATGTGCAGACACACACCGAGATTAAACCCCGGTGTGTAGGACAAACACACACAATCCTGTGCCTCTCCAGCTACTGCGATAATACCGGGTTCCATCGATGGGCCGCACACACACAGATCCGGCGGAATGGGAAACGAGGTTGATGAAGTCTCTGGAGTCGGCAGGAAGGCAATATGGAATCCACCGCATTTGCGAGTGATTGTAATGAAAGCCACTGGCATTTAAGTGCTGGTGTTTGTACAGTAATGACAGGCCAAACAGCTGATTGAACCGGCACAGCCGTGCACATGGATTTCCCTCCATTAACCAACTAACAATCGACACTGACAGAAAGGGCACGAGGGACTCAGCTAAAGCCTCGGCCTGCCACTGTGCTGTGCGGTCTGAGCTCAGGCCCTCAACACTTCCAATTAGGCAAAGAAAAAAGCCCAACAGAAGTGAAAACAAAAGCAGCTCTGTGTTAATCAGCTGAGCATCCGACTGAAAACAGCACAAGAGAGAAGAACAGACACAGAACACAGAAAACATAACATAAAACAGACAGACACAGACAGAAACAGAACACAGACAGACACAGAACACAGACAGAAACAGAGAGAAACAGAACACAGACAGACACAGAGAGAAACAGAGAGAAACAGAACACAGACAGACACAGAACACAGACAGACACAGACAGACACAGAGAGAAACAGAACACAGACAGACACAGACAGAAACAGAACACAGACAGACAAAGAGAGAAACAGAACACAGACAGACACAGAGAGAAACAGAACACAGACAGAAACAGAACACAGACAGACACAGAGAGAAACAGAACACAGTAGAGCAGCAAGATACTGGGAAAATGACAATGTTTTGCTTGGAATAAAGATGACAATTCTTTTCACGGTTCTTTCTGGATATTTTATTATTTTAAATAGTCAACCCTAAAAATCTGGTTTTCAAAAAGCAATTCATTAACACATATTACTTATAACTTCAAATTTAAACAAATTTAATTTAACATATGTATAATGTAATTTAAAAGTAATGTTGTAAAGAAAAACAAAAAATCCAAGGTACAGTATTATGTACAGTTGAGGACAAAATTATTAGCTCCGTTTAAAATCACTTTTGAAACACTTATCAATCATTGATTATCCGGTATTTTGTTGGGGGGCTAATAATTTTGTCCTCAACTGTGTGTCATCTTCTGGTGTGAAACCACAGTAAACACACACACTTCAAAATAAAATCTTTTTCAGGTAGTAAAATGTCGGAGTTTATAGCACTTACTTTACCGTTGTGTTTAATCACTCATTCTCCCAGTTTTTTTTTTTTAAACTCGACTGCCACACGACTCAACTTCAACTGCCCACGAGATGCGCCCCAAAATACGACAGAAGTAATGCAAGATCATCTTTCCTTTATAATATTGAAATGATCGCGCATATCTAAGTTATCTCGATGCGCACACGAGCGGACGAGCAGTCTGACAGAATCAGATAGATCAGAGAGTTAAGCAGAATCGTATAAATGCTGAATTAAGATCGTGAAGGGGTAGCATCAAAATCGCAATCTTTTAATGATTAATCATGCAGCTCTATCGTCTAATCGTCTACAGACAGAAACAGAAAACAGACAGAAACAGACCATGGATCGACAGACACAGAAAAACATATAAACAGAGATAATAGAGACAATTGTATATGAATTTGAAGTATTGTGAATTTGTCAATATGGCTACTGGGCTGTATTGAAGTTGTGCTCTTAAGTCTCAGAACCAGCCCTACAGCAACTTTACATACAGTACACAGTACAGCATTTGCAGGGGTGTAAGGTACTTGAGTAAATGTACTTCGTCTCTTTACTTAAGTATGTTTTTGGCTACTTCGTACTTTCACCAAGTATAAAAAATATAAGCAACTTTTACTCTCTACTCCACTACATTTGTGATTGAGTAGCTGTACTTTTCACTCCACTACATTTGAACATACACTTATCGTTACTCGTTACATTGTGATTGTGCGCGACAAACCGGAATCGATTTATACCGCGGTTAATTTTTTGGGCGGACGAGGTGAATATCGCCATCTTTAGGCTGCTGAAGGTAATGGAGGCTATTTGTGAATTAGAAACCACAAGAACGCGAATTAGGGGCGTAAAAATGTGTTTTACAAATGTTATTATATAATATATAACTTTATATTATATAATTTACTAATCAGATTAATCATTTTATTTTATATCTACTTGCAAATTTAAGTGATTGAAACTGACTTTTTGTTCTCTTCATCTACTTTCTTCTAACAGTTTTCAAACACTGAAGTTTAATTCTGTTTCTGTCTTGGAAAACAATAGTTTGTTTTCACATTTGTTTTTTTTTGGGGCCTATATTGAGCACGAATAAAAAATACTTAATTTCTTTTCAAATGGGACACTTTGACTCAAGTCTTTTTGAAATGGGTGACTTGTTACTTGTATCGGAGTAATTTTTACAGTCAGTATCTGTACTTTTACTCAAGTATGGCTGTCCGGTACTCTTTACAACCCTGAGTATCTGGGACTCAAACACACAGCGATGCACGTCAAACCCACCACTACCACAACTTCAACAGCAGGAAAGGCACATGATCGTGTAGCGTTATGTACATCTACCGAAGCTTTAATTATGTGTGATAGTAATGAGTTCTGTACCCGTCCCTTTTATCTGTTTCGTCTGACTTTGAATTTTCAGAAACGTAGCCCCGATTATTAGCCGAGGCCTAATTGGATTTGAACAATATAAGTAGGTCATCCATAAAGCAGCGGACACACACACACACTACAAAACTGACACGGACACACTACAGAAATACAAACTGACACACGAGCAAACTCACACACACATGCACACACACGCGCACACACACACACATAAACACGTACCAGAATGAACAGGTATGCAGTGAATGAGGAAGAAGGAACCATTGCTGGAACTTAGACACCAAATGAATTTTTGACCGGTAAACTATCATAAACAACTTTTAGCACAAGTAAACATGTTGTGACTGCACTAAATGCGCCGCTTCCGAGAGCGTCAGAGTAAAACGTTTCTGCTGGCGGATGATCGGCTTAAACTCCTGTGAAATCACCAGCGAGCGGCGGTAAACAAACAGTAACAAACACCTACACAAATCACTTTACATTACCGTGATTAAACTTGTCTGATGCCATTATAAAGTCGCTGATTAAGTCGACATTGCATCTGTTTTACAAGTGCGACCTACAAGTTTAATAACTTATGAATATTCATGACCAGGTGAGTTGGTAGATTCGCACACACAGGGCTAACTTTACATGTCAACGTACTCATCCTTATAGTATATAAGTTTTCCAGCAGCTAAATGTATTACTAATTGATCTGTCAACTAGGTTCAAATCCCGGTCTGGTGTCCTTAAGCATAACACAGACCCCCACATGCCCCCGACATTGTGGCTTAAAGCTACTTTTAATAATCTTTAAACAATCTCAATTGTTCCCCGTTGAAGTTGTGAGCTTCATCCCCCAGTGCAAACCTGTTTCCCAGTATGTTTCAGTCGCATATTTTATTATTTCAATCTTTCTTGTCTTCTCTAAAACATCTCTGACTTCATGTTGAGCTACACATGCAACAATGATCCATTCCATTAAATTGCATACGATAAACTGGAAAGTTCTATCATTGTCATGCGTCTTGCGGATCCACCAAACGGTTTGGAACATTTCACATTAACTTGGGCCGTCATGATACGTTTGGGCTTTCGTTTATTTTCCACTTTAGAATACATTATTTCCACACTGCAGACTTATAAATAACTACATTTCGCTTTTAAACAACTGAGGCTGGAGGACATTTTGGAACTGAGATTGGGCTCCGTTAGCCGGAACCCCAAACTGAAACTATCTGCTTTATCTGGAGAGAGAGAGAGAGAGAGAGAGAGAGAGAGAGAGAGAGAGAGAGAGAGAGAGAGAGAGAGAGAGAGAGAGAGAGAGAGAGAGAGAGAGAGAGAGAGAGAGAGAGA
>CM051494.1:1709856-1909675 GCA_028031935.1 Paedocypris micromegethes
TACAGGTTTAGTTATGAATGCTTTCTGCTGTGTTTACTTGTGATTTCTCCCGGACACAAACTTCACAAGTGACTGGAGTAAGTGATTTTCAGCGAGCAGGAAGCTTTCAGCTTCTCCTCCGGAATGTTCTGACCGTGAGAAGCAACAGTAATTAGCAGCTTCCAACTCTCCGCTCAAGGACGAGCGCCTTTATGCAGATTGTAAAGCAAGTAAAAGTGACACAAGAAATCCAGGAAAACAAGAAACACGCGCTTCATGTGGGTTCCGGACAGACTGCGAACATCTTGCCGTTCCACTGAAGACCTTTCTGAGAGCCATAAACAAGCTGCGAACGTCTTGTGAAATGCTTTATTCTGCGCCGCTGCTAAAAATACACCAGCCTCGGGAGACTTTTATTTCTGCAAATGATGGAGCCACTGATGAAGGCCTGAATATGAGCCTCATATTAATTATCCATGTTACTAATGAGCGACCTGAACCCACTCCGACATTCTCAGTGCTTGTGTGTGGTTTTTTACGCTATTAGTGGGCGGAGCTAAGGTCAGTCCTACAGGCTGCATCCGTTTCATTTGTACAGACACATAGTTATATGACAATATGCTTCAGTGTGTTGTTTGTGTGTGTGTGTGTGTGTGTGTGTAAGTAGCTGGGTGTAAGCGTGTTTGCTATTATATAATCATAAATAAGAGAGAGATGTAGAGTCAGAAAGACAGAAACAGAGAAATGGAGAAAGAGTGAGTGCAAGAGCACAGAGAGAAAGAGAGAGAGAGAGAGAAAGAGCAGAAGGACAGAATAGTGAAAGAGAAGTGAGAGCGAGACAGAAACAGTGAAAAAGAGAGAGAGAGAACGACAGGAAGTGTTAACACACACACACACACACACACACACACACACACACATACAAAATATATATTTGTATATCATTATTCCAGAACTCAAACTACCTCCAAATAAAAAAAATCCTGACATTATCTGTGCAATCAAATATGTGGATTGGGCAGCATATGTTTCGATGTCTCTGGTTGGTACGTACACACAATTTCCTCCCGTCCCCTGTGGAACTGAAGATCCATCCTTTAAGCAGCTAATTTAATAAAAACGTTCTCCCACCTCTAAGACCATTGGCGGCGGTCCAGACACCTGCGCTTCTCTGACAGGCCTCCTGATAAACCATAACGTCTGATGGAACTCTCCAGCCGCACGGAAGAGTCCGGAATAAAAATAAAGTCTGCGCAACAGATTGAGTTTCAAACGGAAACATTCAAAGCACCTGATCAGCAACAGCACCAGTTCGTTTGATGGCGTTTTATCCCCTGGATGTTAATTAAACCTCCTGAATCATGAAAAAGCCCGAACACCAAAGATAATCAAGCGACGGGTCCTCTGGCGAGAAGCGGTTAAAACGATAAAAAGGTGTTTAAAAAACTGACAGGTGAAAAAAGCTCTCATTGCGTGTTAGCACACAAGGGGTTAAAGCGTTCGTCAAACACGAACGTTTCATAATGTATTCCTCATACATTAAAACTGTTCAGGTTAAACAGTTTTAATAATAATAATAATGAGTATTTTTAGGGCGCTTTTCACAGTTTTAACTGTCTCAAAGCGCACAAATGTAATGTAGTCTTTATTTTTCTCTTTCAATAATAAGAACATATATACATTACATACTGTTTATGTACCTGTATATATATATATATATATATATATATATATATATATATATATATATATATATATATATATATATATACTGTAATATACGATGTGTGTGTCTGTGTGTGTGTGTGTGTACTGTGTATATAAATATATACATAAAGGATTGATTGATGGATATAGCCACACCAATTTTATATAAAGGTACAATACTGTGATATAAAAAGAGCAATAATGTGATAGAATCACGGTCCAGACATTTGGCTGGTGTTGTTGGGATTGCAATTCTGGTTTAATGAGAGAATGTAGCTGTGAGGTGAAAAAAAGAGGAATGAGACTGATGATTTTCAGAATTTTGCAGTGAAATCAAATTAGCCACTTCTCAATAGGATCAGCGCCACGCGTCTTCAGTTCTTTCTCTCTCCAGCATCTCCCGCTGACATTCCCACCATATCTGATCATTCAGCTAATGCACTAGAACTTTCCACAAGATCCCCAGATATAACAGCTTACGGGAAAGGCAATGGCAAAAAAAAAGTTAATATGAGAGCGACTTAAATAAATGTAGATTATAAATTCAGCTTCAGTCGATAAACGACTATTCAAGCTTTTGAGGATCTGAAGGGGCTTTTAAAAGGCATCACCAGTAATGATTGGCCAAAGTCCTGATCCAGAAGTAAAATGTATTCTAAAAGAAAAAGTAAGAACTGGCAGAACGTCAAAGCGGAAACAATAACGGGTCACAGCTCACACCTGTGATGCAGGGGATTGTGGGAGATCGAGTTCCAGAGTCAAACAGCCCGCGGGAACGTTACATACACCATTAGATCTATTGCCATAATATTGTAACTCTTGCTGCGGAAATTATGAACGCTAAAATGTAACAACTTACTGCAAACGTGTGCACATGAAAACTGCAGAAATACAAATTCAAATAGAACCAAATTATTCAATAAAACAGCAGGAATAGCTGGGAATAACAGGGAGTAGCGCCAGCAGAAGCTGAGGTCCAGAGACAATGGCAGCAGAAGCTCAGGACCCGGGACAGCGACAGCAGAAGCTGAGGAACCATGGACAGCGCTCAGCTACAGGTTCTGCAGGCTTCTTGAGCAATTGGGCTGTATAAAATAGAGAAATTCGGGCCAGAGACAAGTTCTTCTGGGAGGTTCTCCTTCTGGGAGGTTCTCCTGCTAAACTTCTTCTGGGAGGTTCCCGCTAAACTAATAGATAAACTTCAGTTAGTTCAGAATGCAGCTGCTAGATTACTAACCAGAACAAAAAAGTATAGCCATATTAGTCCAGTGTTAATGTCGCTACACTGGTTACTTGGTTACTGGTTAAATATCGCATCCAGTTTAAAATTCTCTTAATCACTTACAAAGCACTAAACGGTTTAGGTCCTCTATATCTCTGTGAGCTCATCACTTACTACATGCCTACACAACTGCTGCACTCTCAAAACTCCAGCCAGCTTATAATACCGCGAATCTCTAAAATCTACCAGGGAGAAAGATCCTTTGCATACTTAGCACCCAAGCAATGGAATGCTCTGCCAAGTCCAATTCGAGACTCAGAATCAGTGAGTCAATTTAAGTCTAGACTGAAGACGCGTCTCTTCAATGAAGCATATATTGACCTGTTATAATAACTTTCAGAAAATATTAATATATCGTATAGAAAGGCTGCCTAGTTAGTGCTCGGAACCGAATTACACCCGCACCTTCAGAAAATTGTCAAACTCCATGGTACTTTAAGTTTTTTTAATTGCTTTGTTTCTTTTTTTTTTCCCTCTCCCCTCCTCTCCTGAGCGCCAAGTGTCGTACGACCGGAATCTCCTAGGAGCTTCGGGACCATCTGTGGTGCTTCTTGGACCTCTGTGGACCTGACAACGCTGTTGGCGTGGAGAAGTGGAGCCGCCTCTTCCCCCACTGAGGAGAGAAACATCATTCCGGAATCATCATTAAAAATGGCGCGGAACAACCAACGCATTGATTTTGTAGTGTTAGAATGACGGAAGAGATTGGCACCAGTGAGCCGGGTTCTCCCCAGGGTTTTTCCTCATTAAAGAGGAATTTATTTATTTATTTTTTCCTGGCCACTGTCGCGTATGTGCTTGCTCGCTGGTCTTTGTCTTTGTCTTGTCATAACACCAACATTCCAGACGATAAATTGAATAAAAAGCAACACTTCCTTTACATATTTACACGTGCGCTTTGAGACAGTTAAAACTGTGAAAAGCGCCCTACGAATACTCATTATTATTATTATTATTATTATTAATATTACAAGTTGAAGCCCTGAACGTCTGAAGCCAGAAGAGAAGAGAAGCCAGCTATACCAGACATGAAAGTAGAGTCCACTACCCTGACTGACTCTGTTCACAAGCAATAGAGACAAGTTGAGAAAGTTAAGAAAAAAATAACCTTAAGGAGGAAAAAAAAAAGGTTTGTTTGTTTTTCTACAAGACCAATTTGTCTTATTTTTTGAAGAAAAAAAATGCTTTTCCCTGCACTCCGACAGACTGAAAAAGTTTACATCTTCTATTTTTGCAATTAGCCGATATTTGTATATTTAGAATGTTATGGTTTGGAGGTTTATCGTGGATTCTGTTTCCAAGGTTACAGACCTTTTTGTTTCTCTAGTGCTAAATACTATGTAGTTTACAGAAGGATGCAATTGCTAGTAAAATTGTACACAAAAACAACATATGAGTGTTTCTGAAGTAAATGAGTAACACGTTTCTGAAGTTAATTCCTTAAACCTGGCTAGTTGATCTTTCCAGAATTTTCTATATACGTTAAATATGAATATAAGATTCCCAGTGTGGAACAAATAAAGAAAACTTAATTTTATTAACAAATTAAGAAAATTAAGACTTTGTTTCTTCTTCTTAATAATCTAAAGTAAAAGCACAAATGAAAACACAAAAATGTTGACTTAATAGTCATTTACATCTTGTATAGATGTGCTTGCATTCAAATTTCCTCATACATGTACATGGGTATTATGTAATCACAATAACGTTGGCCGTAATCTGATCTAGTCTAACTTTAAGAATCAAATTCTGCCTCAGCTCTTCGATTAAATTAGCATTCACTATCAATGTATTTAATTGTACTTCTTGGGCTAGAAATCCCACGTTATTCACACGTAGACGTATTAGATGATACACACAGGTTACAAGACGCTTCTTCCTGAGGAACCGTGAAGATGTGGCATGGAGGGATTGTCTTTATATGTGGTTTTTCCGTGTCTGTCCAGGAGAATCTCGACTAGAAACAAACTCAGCTTTCTAGACAACAAGAAATGAAATCCCAGGCCTTTCGGACAAGCAAGTGGCTGCAAGATCCAACTAGACATGCGGAATTAAACTAGATCTTGTGCTCGAGAAGAGTGTGTGACGAGCAAAAAATACACACGGACAAATCAAACAACACCATGTTCAGAGCTGGAACTGTGCGAAAAATCATTATATTCCATACGGTCTGGCTTACACAGCAGAGCAAGTCATCAGAAAAGTAGTTATGTCCCGGCTCACCGTCCTGGAAACACTTGCTGTGTTTGGAACAAGCAGGATTTCTGTAGCACGTCTCTTAACACTCATGAACTTCTCTCGCTCTGCTATTTTTCTCTTCTCAATCGTTTCGAAAATCAAAGATCTCCCGGAGAAAAACACTGGCCAAAACCCAACACCTCCACCAAAGCCTTGCCAATCTGGAAGGTCTCCAGTATATCTGAACAGAGGTTAAGCTTGATTTAATACTGGGTAATCCCGTGAGTCATTATAACATCCCTCGGCTCTCTTCATCAACACGTTTAACACTAGTGACTGAAGTAGAAATAGATCTCAAAAGCAACAGACACACACACACACACACACGTGTTCTTGCTGTCAACAACACACACAGTTCATATACATATATATATATATATATATATATATATATATATATATATATATGTAAGCATGCAGCCGCTCGCTGAATGTAATGTAGCCCAGCTGAAAAATATTATTCTGTACATTTCCAGCTTGCTGAATTATATATAATGCAGAAAAAATCAGGAAGGTTGCAAATTAGCCGGACAGTTCATGGACAGTTTACAAACTGGCAGATTTCCAAATAGTCTAAACATAACACGACAAGATTATTTAATCCCTGTGAATCCTGTCGGTCATTATAGCATCCCTCGAGACTCATTATAAACAGACACATGAACTGAATAATACAAAAGCATTTTAGGTTCACATATAGTTAAACGGTTCCTATAAGACTAAAAGGCTTAAGGTTAGTACATTTTTCACAAAAATAGAGAAAATAAAGTTCTGAGATTTAAACGATTTTAATGTGTCAAACCTCATCAAAACAGTAAAATAAGCTATTGTTTATTTCAAATAAATTGTACTGTATATGAATAGATGGATGGTTGGATGGATAAATGGATAGATGGATGGATGGATGGATGATGGATGGGATTGATTACATTATTCACAGAAATAGAAAAAAAGTTCTGCAAGTTCAAGTCAAACCATCAGTAAATGTCAAAACATCATCAAAACAGTAAAATAAACTATTGTTTATATAAAATAAAACGTTAAATGGATGGATGGATTGATGGATGGATGGATGGATGGATGGATGGATGGATGGATGGATGGATGGATGGATGGATGGATGGATGGACTCAACAAAATACTGCTATAATTTTAAATTAAACTCATAACAGAAGTAGGCTTTAGTAGTACATTTTAAAAGGTTTGAGCAAAATGTACGAGCATTTTATTATGTTTTATTTAACGGTTTGTTTTCAGTGAGAGACAGACTAGGTTATGCACCAAAACCACTCGAAGTTTCCATTAAGTTGGCAAAATCGCAAAACTTTTTTTTTCTGAAGAGCATAAGCATTTATCAAATTGTATTTCAACAAAACTACAAAAAGTCACGCGGGCGTGTCACACAAATCGACTGAGGCGCGTGACAGCCTGATAAACCACCGCCTACCTGAGGAAGAGCGTCTCTCCTTGTTTGACGGTGATGTTGTCCATCTGCTTGTTGTCAGATTGGGAATCTCCTTGGCTGAGGACGGGCAGACCTGCGAGGACAAGAAGCATCAGTCTGAGACTCGTCTCCACACATCTCCTCCAGCAGCTCATCTTCATCCGAGTCTCTCAGTCTGAGACGCGTCAGCTGTGTCCCAGCCAACAACGCGCTACTCGGCCATTACAGTTCACCTGTTAATCCAGATCCGCTATTATTGAAATAAATCCCGCGCGGTTAGTGGATTATTACGCCGCGCGCGCCCAACTGCCTGCGCGCGTTGGGTCGCCATTGGAAAGTAAAAATTGAGACTTTTGCACTGCTGTCTTGACCGTTTCCCTTTCTTAAATGGCGTTGCTTAAAATATTCACCACACTCAAACTTTAAGAGCGGAGACCGAACGTGCCGTAACTTCACTCCAGCTGCGTAACCGCGGAAACAGACACGGAGGGGTTTGTTTGAGCATACACACGCTAAAAGAAAGTTTCCTTCCTGCTTTTTTTCTTTTTTTTTTTTTAAACCATCATTACGTCTCTGTGTGTGAGGGATTCTTTTGAATGGAGTCTGTAAATTACACGCGAAAATGGAGTGAAAGGCTCGCGGTGTTGTCATAGCAGCACAGACGTCCTCGTCGGCAGCGGCGACACGAGAAATAAAAAGACATAAATCACGGGTTATTGTGCAGAAGAAAGCCTCAATCGATTGCCTGATGGCTGAAGCCTCTGCTAGTTCACACGTAATTGTTCACCAAAGCAGAGACTTCAGTCACAAACACGCGGGAAACTTTCATAAGGACAGACAAACATTCTGAAGTTTGAGAAATCTCAAATAAATGCTGGACATGAGGACACACGGCGAGAGAAATTGGGAGAAGTGTTTATCTACTCAAACGAGCAACACAAGCTGCAAACATCAGTGAGAAATAGACAAAAATAGGCGGTTCTGGTCCAGTGGTCGGGAGTTGAACCTGTTGCCTAACCGTTGCAAGTTCAAATCCCGGTCCGGCCGGTTCCATAATCCTTTGGCAAGCCACTGAGCCAAACATGCTTAAGGCTGCCCCCTGCTCCGGGCAGAGGTGTAAGGTACTTGAGTAAATGTACTTGGTTCCTTTACTTAAGTATGTTTTTGGCTACTTCGTACTTGCACTGAGTATAAAAAATATAAGCAACTTTTACTCTCTACTCCACTGCATTTGTGATTGAGTAGCTGTACTTTTCACTCCACTACATTTGAACGAACACTTATCGTTACTCGTTACATTGTAATTGTGTGCGACAAACCGGAATCAATTTATACCGCGTTAATTTCTTGGGCGGACGAGGTGAATATCGCCATCTTTAGGCTGCTGAAGGTAACCACAAGAACGCGAATTAGGGGCGTAAAAATGTGTTTTACAAATGTTATCATATAATATATAACTTTATATATTATATATATAATATATAATTTACTAATCAGATAAATCATTTTATTTCATATCTACTTGCAAATTTAAGTGATTGAGACTGACTTTTTGTTCTTTTTATCTACTTAGTTCTATCAGTTTTCAAACATTGAGGTTAAATTCTGTTTCTGTCTTGGAAAACAATAGTTTGTTTTCACATTTCTTTTTTTTTTAGGCCTATATTGAGCATGAATAAAAATACTTCTTAATACTTAAGTTCTTTTTAAATTGGATACTTTGCTACTTTGACTCAAGTCTTTTTGAAATTGGTGACTTGTTACTTGTATTGGAGTAATTTGTACAGTAAGTATCTGTATTTTTACTCAAGTATGGCTATCTGGTACTCTTTACACCACTGGCTCCGGGTGTGTGTGCAACTTCCCTGAATAGTTTAATGCAGAGTGCATTTCGCTATCGTCCCATATGACAGTCTCACTTTACCTTCAGTCGACTGGCCGAGTAAGGGCTCAGGCCGAACACAAACGCAACAAGAGAGTTTTACCCCGGTGAAGTTAAGACTCGCTCGGTTAAACGGCCCTGCTGGCAATGTTGACTTTACAGCGCTGGCACAGAATATCAATAACATCAATTCCCATCCCGCAAACTCCCGGCGGATTCGGTGCTGCGGGCAGAGGGATGCCGTGTCAGAATAAACGCTCAATTATGTTTCATAAAAGGGCTTTTTGTCTTTCACACCGCTTGGATTCGGCCAACTCGGCTTATAGAACACACGCCGTGATTGTCAGTGGAAAACAATAATTGGGTTGAAATGCGACTAGATAATGTGTGTCCCTGTAAACCTGTGAGGACAGCGCTTGTGGTTTAGGTGAAGGTTCCGGGAGAAGAAGGGATGGCTGGTATGAAGTGGAGAGATGCAGCTTCATTGTCAAGCCGAAACTTCATTTTTATTAATATCAAGTCTGAAATTTGAACATCTGATTAGTATATAAATTAAAAACTACCTGGACTTGATCTTGCTGTAGATTTTAAGTTTCATCTGTGACTTTTTTTTTCTTCACTTTTATTTTGTAAAGTAATTAAACTAAACGCCACGAGGTGCAACAAAATGGAACGTCTCTCCAAAATAAACACTTCAAATATGAACAAAAAAAAAAGAAAGCAAACAAAATAGACATAAAATCCCAAGGGGAAACCTTGGGCAACATGATAAAACAAGGGCTGGCAAGAGACGGAAACAAGCAACTAAATGCCAGCAAAAAACAACTACTAACGGAACTCTTATTTTGGGAGCTGTCAAAATAGCAGTCCCATAAATCGCAGTCGCACAATTCAACCACAGTTTTTCGCACAGTTTATAATTATTCTCCATATCTACATTAGTCTATAACATTCATGTTTCAGGCAATCTAAAACGCGGAACCATTTAATTGGATAATCTTGTTGCCTTTGGTTCATTTAACGTTGGCAGCAACACCAAGGTTATGGGTTTGAGCCTCATTAAAGACCAGAAGATGTTGCAGTGAACACGAAGCCAAACGTAGATAAAAGCATCGGCTAAATGCAGAGCAGTAATTGTGTTTAAACCCAAGCTAAAGCGGAGAAGGTTAAACAGGGTGAGACGGAAATGACTCCACCACTGAACTGTTGTGGTTTCAGCGCGGGTGTTCCTGTGAAACCCTGTGGTGGATGGATGATAAGAGACTCGCGTGGATCACAACATCTCTAATAAACTCGGAGAAGTTCCACCAGCGGCTGTTATGCGAAATGCGATCAGATTAGTGGAATTAGAAGCTTTGGAGTGATAATTTACCTGCGCTGGGAAGAAAACAGATAAAGTGCGTCATTTAATGTGACTGTCAGATAAAAAGTGGAGCGTTGATAAAAAAAAAAACACAACACACTTATTTACAGAAAACAAGCACAAACAAATTGGTGAATTAGCTCTAAATATATTCTGATTTTAAATGTATGTATGCATAAACTACTGAAAAATGTATGTATAAAACTGTACACAAATATCAATTTCAATGTAATATTGTCAGACAAAAAGTAGAGTGCTGATATTAAAAAAAGAATCATCATTCCCATTAATAGAAAATAAACACAATTCGGTGAATTAATACTATAAAAATTACGACATTGACTATATTACTAAATTCAAGTAATTCATACATAAAAATTTGAAGAACAAATATTTGTTTATTAATGAATCATTAAACGTGTCTTTTATATACATATACTACACACACACACATATAAATAAAAATACTGTATGCATGTATAAAAAAACTACAAACTGTAAATAACAAATATTTTCTTTTTGATAACCTTGTGCTTAACTGTAAATGTATAAAATGTACTTTATATGAAACTGTAACTGTATAAAATAAAATAACTGTAAATGTATAAAATGTACTTTATATGAATAATAAAGTCACAAAAACACTAAACAGTCAAGAATCAGACGGAGCCTGCAACAAAGCGCACTTAAGATGGGCAGCCATTGTAATGCTGAGAAAACCTCCATGTTTTATACATCAAACCAGCTTATCGATGCTTTCATCTGCTGCCGTCTCATGAAATAAAGCCACTCGCATTTGCCATTTGCATTTGCATGTGATTCAGAAAGGTGGAAGAAACCGAGCTCTAGGCCCAGCACGACCGTGAAGCCATGTGGTCCAGGAGAGATCCACTCGTCACACGCAGTGCCGACATTCAGCCAACACTCTTCACAAACCCCCGTGAAAAATCCTGCTTTAATTAAGACACTTCTCATTTCCCATTGACTGGCTTAAATTCCGAGACTGAATTACTGCCGTGTGAATAACTCTGCGGAGCCATCTGGCTTTCAGCATGGCCATATTTAATTTACAGGCGCAGATTAGCCAATCGCTCTTCATGTGTGTGTAACTGACAGGGTAAAATTGGCTGGCCGTTAACACAGAGTCGTGTCATTTAAGGGCTGAAGCTGCTGGGAGACTCTGCTGCTGTTGTCACGCTGATAAAATGTGGTGTCACTCACGATGTTCTCTACGTCATAACCAAACACGACATGAAACGTGAGATCAGCAGGTACGGGAGACACTTGCTGGTTTAACAAAAGCGCAGAAGTTCTTAGTTTCAGGGAAAGTTACAGGTTACAATAAACAATCACAAAGAAAAGTTATCGATCTAGTTAACTCTCTAAACAGTTAACTTCAATTTGCTTCAATGAAACATCATTTTAAACAAAAAGAAGGGCTCACAATTTCAACGCCAATCTCAAACCCAACTTTCATCTCAACTTGAATACCAATACATAATCCCATTTTTACAATCTTGATCTCAATCCCAGTCCAAACTTCAATCCCTATCTCAATCCCAATCTGAATCCCAATCCCGCTCTCAATCCCTTTCCCAATATCAATTTCAATCTCAATTCCACAATGAGCCCCATTCACCATCACTATTTCAATTCCAATGTGAATCGTCTATCTGAATAAAAAAATATCGAACATAAATTCCATTGCCATCTTCAATCCCAATTTAAATCGCAAAACCAACTCCAAGCCCATTTCCAAATACTATCTCAATCCCACGCACTCTCCCTATCCCAATCTCTTTCTTGCCCTTAATCCCGTTCATTCTCCCAATCCCAATCCAAAAATCAGTCTCAATCCCACGTGTCATTAGGCAAAACAAAATGAATGGAGTGATTTGGTCTATTTAATGGTCTATATAAACCAGTCACAGAAATAAAATTCAGGTGGAGACAGAGCGTCACGTTCTGCCACAGGAACATGTTCTGAACATGTGGCCTCGTCTCCAGCTTCTATAAATGAAACAGAATAATACATGAATCATTCTTGGAATGACAATAAAGTCTCTTAAAGACTTCTAAAGATCTGTAGGTCATTAAACTGCTGCGTCGACAACGTCTGTGTCGAATACCAAACAAGACATGCTCTCTCTCTCTCTCTCTCTGTCATCGCCATGGTGATCCTCCTCTGTGGGGAAGCGCATGGCAGACTGTAATGAGATGTTCCTATTCAATTCACAGCAGCTACTTAAATAGACTTGCCATATTAGATATGCCTCCAGACAAATTATTTCTGCTTTCTTCTCAGAGTCTGTTTTCCTCACAAATACCAACCACAATTATGCTCCGTCTCTTCAACATCCATTTGTTTGGAGACGAGGCGCGTTCCAAGCCTTTGCAAAGAACAGAACGACGTTGCGGTGTGATGAAAGTGAAACAAAGTGACACTTGCTAATAAATGTGCATCACCTGGAGAGGAACTCGCGCTGTTGCTTAAGCTCAACTGTATGTGCGGCTATAAATTGAAGCCCGAGGATCCAATTACGCTCCGTCTAACAACCACACCATCCTTAAAATGTCAACTCGGCCATTGAAAAGAGAAAAAAACCCAGCAGTTTTATATAAATACATCTGTGTTCAAAATGTAGACTTGCCAATGCACGGCGATGAACCCATTACAGCAAAAACTTCTCTATAAAAAAATAGATGCGACTGGCCAAAATTAGAAAACTCTTAATGCATGTTTCATATAAACACTAGATTACTAATTACAAGATTAATTACAAGTTAACTACAGTTATTTGTATGACCATAGACAAAGCATGTGTGAATATTTGTCACTATTGTGTTAAACACAAACAGGAGTAAACAACCATCAGGATACGCCCCCAACAGTTGATCAACCAATCACAACAAGAGATGCACAAAGTATGGGTTTAAGAAGCAAAGAAAGTGATGCCGGTAAAGAAATATCCACTATAAGTGAGAATGAACAGAGTCCAGAAAGTTCTGACCTGTCATCTGCCTGGAAACATAAAACTATTTCAATATATAAAAATAGCATTAATACAAGAATTAATAATAATTCATGAGTCGATCAATTAATACAATGCAAAGGGACTAGTCATAAAATCCCCATAAACACAAATAAATATTTTCGTCACGAGAAAGTACAAGAAACCTCAATTCAAAAACACTCGTTCAGAAAAAGAAACATTAGCAAAAATGAGCCTTGCTTCACATTCTTATTTACATACTTGGCATTTTCAGCATTTAAGCATTACTTGATGTCATTAAAATGGAATTGCTTCTCAATTGTAATTAATGTTTCTGTCGGTGTTTCCAAAACACGCTCCTTCTTCTGCCTTTCTTTTCCAGGATTGTTCTCTATACCTATTTTTTACCTGCATACATTTTCCTGCATGTCTGGACTGAGAGACGAAACTGGAGACCTGGAGTAAACCTGGAGTAAACGTACACCTGCACATGCAAACTCTGCAAAGGAAGACGTAGACCAACGTCAAACTTGAGCGCTTCCACTGCCTCACCAGGTCGATTTGCCTAGATATTATCCATATATGTTTGTTTCCTTGATGTGACTTTATTGGCAAGTAGCTTTTCGTTTCCTCTGAGCGACGGCACACGTAGGTCAGGCCTAAACGCACGTCTGCGGCACTAAAGCTGTCGTCAATGTTTATATCGTGAGAGATGAGGAATAATAAGAGCGAGGGAAAATCTAATATCAGCTGCGGATCAAGCAGCGCGTGATTCATTTAGATATATTACTACAGCGCCGGGACGTGGTGATCGCCACCCTGCCGTCACTATTAAATGACCTTTCAAATTACAGTTTTCCACACAATGAGCCTCTAATTTGAAATATTCTTATCTTTCATTTTAGCAAAGGTTTCTATTTCAATAACTGAAATTGTTGTACACGCACACGATATTGGAGGCTTTTCGGGACTGTAGCTATTTATTAAAATTTAGGTAATGTTAGGTTCATAAATCACAATTTATAACTAAACAATCAATTCGGAATGTACGTACTGGATTATTAGCAGTTGGTTTAAAAAAAAAATCAATAATAGAAATTGAAGAATGGTGATATATGGGATTTTAATCATTAGTTTGAAACCATAGTCAATAAATTGTTATTTGAATAAATCCTATACAAATAGCAGCTGATCAGTTTCAATTTTAGTAATTAATGTATAAAAAGGAATGCGAAAGAGAGTTTTTTAATCAATTTTTATTGGGCAAAAAATTGAATTACAAACATGTACAAATGTACAGAAAATATGACATGCCTCTTTTTTTTTTACCCAAATAACCATACAAAACAGTATTTTACAGACAAACATTATCCTTTAAGAGAGTTTAAGTCTGGTAAACTTCATATCTACAAAGTTGTTCACAAAACAAAAGTAATAAGAAAAATCACTCCATGAATGTACAAGAGTATTAAACTCTTTTTATTCTCATACAACTGATGCAAGTAACAGTTTCTCCAATTTGCTCCACTTAAAGCTAAATCTTAAAGAGATAAAAGACAATTCCTATTTTCTGTCTAGATTACTGTAATGCCAGCTCTCGCTTTCCAAACCTCCTCCTGACGCCATCACTCCATAATCTACTACATTTGCAAACAAAGACACGGCGTAATTGAGCAGAACTGCGTCCCAGTGGGTTTCTCTCTCGCTCTTACTGAAACAAAGGCATGTAACTGATCTTCCCCGTTAAGCCTTTCCAATCTAACATCCTCTTAAAGCATGAAATCCACCCAAAATCACTTATTGTCTCTGGATTCCTGGCGCACTGGAGTGTGTGGGTTGTGATCTCAATGTACACGTGTAGGAGATGCTGCACGAACAATGACAAAAACAACAGCAATTAAGCTGGAGACGTACGGCCTAACACGCCGAGGTCGTGATGTGCAGTGTTTCCAGCCCTTGACCTATGACCTCCAGATGTCGCTCTGGTTAAGGGAATCTTACTGACATACAGTGTTAAAATTAGTGCTTCTACAGTGCTTAAAATAGTGCGCTTTGAGAGAGTTAAAACTGTGTAAAAGTGCCTTACAAATGCAAAAAAAAAAAAAATTAGCTTTCAAAACGCATTTACTTTAAATTTCTCAACTGTTTTGAAGTAGTACACAAATATTTGCAGTATAGATTTTCTTGTAAGGATTATCTTCAATGAAATGAATATCAAAATTAATATTAATAACAAATAACACATAATTCATATACATCATCTCAAAGTGCTACAAATAGCAATTTACCATAATTTCACAAATTGTACAGACAGCAACAGCAGTAGTAAACAGAAAATACATTTGAAAACTGAAGTATAGCATTGTTCATTTAACGTATTAATGACATCATCTTTAAAGATGAAAAAAAAAACATCTTGATTAGAAAACAGTATTATTAAATTAAATCTGCAAGGAGAATGTTAGCAGAATAGGCTAAAAATATTATACATTTCATAATAATCATTTTCCACGTTAAGTCATCTTATTGTGTGCGGCTGTAAAAATAATTTGCTGCTAAATGAAGCAACTCATTATAACTATGAATAATGCGATTTCGGAGCGGATCTCCGTCATTTCCCAGTTGTTTATCACATGAGGCCGGTGACATACAGTAAATCCTCCCGCGGCCGCGACAGACTTTTACAGTAGCTCGTAAAATCCGCTGAAGGACGCAGAGGTCAGTCACAAGTCTGATAAATATTCTTCTTTGTTTAAAGAAAAAGAGAAAGTGTGAGAACAACAGGGATGGTACATATTCTCTCTTCTTCTTGAGAAAGCGCTTTCCCCGCGACGCTTCCAATCAATAAAAATGTCAAGACCAAGTTCCTATTCTTAGTTAAAAGGCTCCTGAAATTCTCGCTGCTAACCAACATGAAGGAAACACGGAATAAAACGAATCTTCCTCTCAAACTGCATGTCATCGCTTCTTTTTTGCTTTCTTTTTTTTTTTTTGAGAAAATCACAATATAAAAACCTCACGACCGTTTTTTATAAAAATGTCAGTTAGAACAAATAAAAGGCAGTTGGAGAAAAGTAGAACGTCGAGAAAAATTCAGCTTGCTTTACTTCTGGTAAAATGCCATTTTGAATCAGTTGTAACATTGTAAAAAGTTGTAGCATTTGGTATTGATCTTACTTTGGTAAAATCTCACTAGCCAATGAGAATGGAGGACCAAAGTCCCCCAACCTTGCCAGATTGAGCTTTTGGCACAAGTCTGATTTCATAACCAGTGAAACCTTGATCTATGGGGTAAACTGATATATTAATAGTTAATCGTCAATTTCTTGCTTTTACCCGAGCAAAATATTGACAAAAGGGCTGGAGACTCCTTTGAGGAATGGAGTCTGGCTTTCCCAGTTACTTCCGTAAAGTGCTGGTGTTTGGAACACCAGATCATTGGTTTGATTCCAAGGGAAACCAGGATTTGTAAAAAATGTACTGACTTGTAAGTCGCTTTGGAAAAAAAAGCGTCTGATAAATGACTGTAAATTAAATAGTGATCAGTGACATCACAGTGTAACGTAGCTTTGTGCAAATAACTTTGTCACCTCATCTTAATGAAAGTGAAAGCTGGTGTCAATGCGGAGAAGTGAAAAGAGTCACTAAAGTTAAGTAACTATTACTGAGCTCCTCCATCGATAAGCCTCACCTCTACCAATGTCTTGCAACGTCCTTTTATTGGTTCACTTACAATATTTGGTAATAATTAGAAAGTATTCAATTAATTTAATAACATAAAATGTAAAAAGACGGAGCAGCATGTGGATATGGAGGGTCGGAATGGACTAATAACGTTTATGTACATATTATCAAGTATGTTTTTTAAAATGTAAAATTTTAAATTTCAAAATTTTAATTCGAGTTTGGCTACAGAACAAAAACTCATGGGTCAAAGGACCACTTTTGCATTTGATTGCATAATGGCTTCCGTTGATACATTTTTCACCTTTCCATCATTTACCATAAACTATATTTTTTAAATACTCAAATGGATAAAAGACAGGATTAAACGTGAGCTACGCTTTCAGTTTGCAATTCAAACGAACGCCTTGATTTTGTCACGTCAGGCGCCAGAACAAATCCTCAAACTTATATTCTCTTGTAAATTAAGAAGCAAATGAGCTCTGGAACTAATCAATAAATCCGACTCAGCAATTAGTGAAACTCATCAGAGCCGCTGTATTTACAGCCAATGCGCTGACTGTTGAAAAGCACCGGCCGTGAAGTTCTAATACGTGTAGCCACCAAATTACTCCTGCAATAATGGAAAGAGGCCGAGAATTTCATGCTCCACACACACCTTTATCTGGCAGAAAATAAAGAGCGTCGGGCCTCGTATTGAACCGTGGGGTGGTCCGGCGGTCGTGCTCCACTGCGTCCGGCTGATAAGAACGAGGCCTGTAGATTGATGGAACCTGAGACACTGAGATGATCTACAGTCTTATTAGACTTTGGAGGTATTGGAGCTTCTAGTCACACCGTCACAGATCTCCACCCAGTCACACATAATGTCTGTCCGTCGTGCTCCTGCGGTGGAAATCTGCTCCTGTCTGTGTTTGTTTGTGAGGCGAAAAGAGCCGTTCACCTTTTTGCATTCACCTACTGTTACAAAAAAGAGTTGTTTATTCGTCTATCTGTGTATCTAACCATGTATCTGTCTGTCTATGCATATATACTTCAATCTCTCTATCTATAATATAAGTAAGTATAGATGAATAGACAGATGGACATGTGGATGGATTTATTATTTGTCATGTTGTTATATAGATATTTGTCTCTCTTGATCCATCTACCATCCTACCTAGTATATACTGTACTCTAAATCTAAATACAGTATATACCAGTATCATTGTCTTTTTACAATATCTACCTACAGTACATACATATAATGTATATATTAACAGTATAGCTCTATACTATGTACAGTATATATCCATATGACTGTTTATCTATCCATATACCAACCCATTCCACAGGCGGTCTGTATATATCTGTCTGTACATATACACAAACATCAGTGGTCTAACTAGTGTCTAACTCAGTGGTTCCCAACCTTTTCTTGTTTGAGGCACCCTTGGAAAGCCTTTCAAAAGTTCCCGGCACCCTTATAAGGAAATAGATATTTAAAAACATTATTACCGTATTTTTCGCCATATAAGACGCACCGGCATACAAGACGCACTCAATTTTAAAGGAGGAAAATCTAGAAAAAAAAGATTCTGAACTGAATACTGTAGTAAAATATTTTATATCAATTGTATAAAAGTTAACAGCAGTTTAAGAACAATTGTATGTCAGTAAAGTCAGTATAACAGTGAAAGTAGGGGTGGCCGGTATACCGGTATTGAGTGCCACGATATGGATTTTGCAATCATTATTAATTTAAATTATTAGAATACCGCATAAAGACAAATAAAAAACTATTTTTTAAAATATGTTAAGAACATGTTTTAAATGGCCATATATTTGGATCAATATATTTTGAAAATAATCTCACTCACTAAAAAATATATTAGTACAATGTTTCACGGATACATTTCTTCACCGTATATCGAACACTGTATTTACTGTCCTTTATTGAAGACAGGGACACAGAGAATGCTGTTGCACACCTTTACATTTTACTCGTTTTCTCTATGTCTCTATGTTTTCTAAATTGTGCACCGCACCCGATAGCTTTAAAGATTCGAATCAACAGATTATCCCCCTCGGGCCCGCCGCAGACTTTGTTTAGTGCGGCCGCCGGCTTCTATTTTTGAGAAACGTGAGTTTCCGTGTGCGCCGCATCTCAGCCTCTGTTTTCCACCTCTCTCACATTTTATATGCACGATTCCTTCAGTAAACTCAAACAGGGGCGCCGCGAATATATAATAGAAAATCGCTTAGCGGACGCGCTATAAGAATATATAAAAAAATAAGAAATGTGAAAACAAACTACTGTTTTCTAATACAGAAACAGAAATTAACCTCAATGTTTGAAAAATGGTAGAACAAAGTAGATAAAAAGAACAAAGAAAAAAAAAAAAGAAGTCAGTCTCAATCACTAAAATTTGCAAGTACATATAATATATAATTTACTATTCAGAATATTATTTTATATGTATTATATAAAGTTATATAATATATAATTAATAACATTTGTAAAACACATTTTGTGGTTTCTCAGCATTACAATTATACAAAGAGATGCAGTGCACTTAAACTACGTATACATTCAATGAAAAGCACATCACAAATTCACAGCTCATTTATTCACGTTGCACACAAAAAATGAGACGAAAAAATACCACTGTATAGTCTGGGACTATCTGTATGGTTTAACTTTAAAAAATTTGTATAACTTGTAAAAAATACTTTAACATTAAATTACCGCAATGTGTTTCACCAAATTTGAAGAATTTTTAAAAGCACTTATTTTTGTTGACACTGCATCTTGTAAGAGATGTTCTATTTTCGATAAAAAAAAATATTTAATTCAAATAAGGCTATGGATGATCGTTGTTCATCACTGGCGTCAGTTATGGTCAAGAAATTAACCGTGGTATAAATCAATTCAGGCTTGTCGTACACAATCACAATGTAACAAGTAACGATAAGTGTTCGTTCAAATGTAGTGGAGTGAAAAGTACTGCTACTCAATCACAAATGCAGTGGAGTAGAGAGTAAAAGTTGCTTATAATTTTTATACTCAGTGCAAGTACGAAGTAGCCAAAAACATACTTAAGTAAAGTAACCAAGTACATTTACTCAAGTACCTTACACCCCTGATCCCACAACCTTGCATGGCTAACTCAGACTATAACACCGAGCTAAGAGACAATATCCGCAGCAGGTTTCTAAACATTGCTCAGAGTTCACGGCAAACTGTGGAAAATCACACTAATATGCAAAATATACACTTCCATCCACATGGAGATCCAACAACAGGCGGCACTCGACCTGTCTGAACAAGGCGCAGATGCGGGGGACAGATGTCTTCGGACACACTCGCTCACACTCCAAACCCAGTGAAATCACAGGCTGTTATTCTCCAGACGACCTCTCCTCCCGCTTTCCTCCGGACACGCTGGAGACGTGTGGGCGGCTTTTCAAGCTCCTCACTGCTCGAGTGGAACGAGGGGCAGCAGGGCAATCTCTCAGAGGTGAGATGAAGTGAAGCTAGTAAAAGCTCCCCACTTTGCCCGCTCACCTCTGCACCTCCATCTGAAGCCTCTCGCTCAGGCCTCGCACAGCCACCGCAATCTGCTTTTCTCTTCCGCAAAAACGTAACTGTCACAATAAATCACATGTGTAGCAGCTGTTGCGATAGAAATATGCATCTTTAAAATGATTCAAATGTTGCCGCCTGATTCAAAAATAAGCAATGGATGCAAGTGTATATACAGCACACCATATCTAGAGCACATAAAGTCATCGTCTCACACACAGCGGTTTTAAAAGTGTTTCGAAAAGCCGAGCAGTTACGATCCTCTCTGACAATTCACAATACGTGGGGTGAAATGTAAAAATTGATTTATGATACACACACAGAAAGACACACACTTTCTATTCCCCATACATAAATCTAATTTATTTTACCTTATTTTATGTATGGATCAAAAAATAAAGATAAAATGGAGACTGATGGTCACTTGTGGGGACCTTTGGCTGGTCCACACAACTTTGAAAGCATGTTTGAGGCTGAAGAAGGGTTTTTAAGGCTGAAGATACAATTGACTCTTAGTTAAGGATAGAGAAAAGGGGTTAGGCTAGTGGGATGTTTGAGGCGGATATTGTATGCAAGAAATGGTGAGACCCTACGATGATATAAATGCAAGTGTGAGTGTATCTTCTGTACAAGTATTCTATATTCTGTATTGCTTCTGTACAAAGCAAATCACAGTGAAGTGTCACAGTGTGTCATGGATCACAAATTACATGACTATAATCTTACATATTCAATTAAACATTTTATTTCCGTGAGGCGGAAACGTCTTGAAGGACTAAACAAAGAACATTTCCTCTTTTTGACTGAATTAATACCGTATTGAAAACAATTAGATCTTGCACTTGAAACAACAGGATTCCAATTAGTTTCCGCTGGAATGTCTTAATAGGGCGTGCTTTTTGGTACAAATGAAACGTGAGATATTTTACATGTTTCAGTTAATTGGTTATTTTCATCAACATCGCCCCGCCGCGCGGATGTGTAATTAGTTCTCGATAAAAAAGGCTGTTGCTACAGAGCATCAATTAACCTTGCCGTCATCTCGCGGAAGAGATAACATTCCTCGCATTCCTCACATTCCACTCCTACTCAATAGGCCAAGACGAACGATTAATCTGCGCGTGCATTCGCTAGCGCCGCAATTCGCCATTGTGCACATCTGCCAGACTCTTTGATGTCGTATCAGCACCGTCAGAGATTCTCCGGATCGTCCGCCCTCGCCAGATGCCTTGCGGCAGACGTCCTTCTGTGAAGTCCAACCAGAGAGAATGGCGGCTGCTTTACGTGGAGAATCCATACAGCATGGAGCTCAAGCTGTGGGGCCGAGATAGAGAGATGGAGGAAAGGCGCGAGCAGCAGCCAATGTGATGGAGGAGAGAGAGAGAGAGAGAGAGAGAAAGAGAGAGAGAGAGAGAGAGAGAGAGAGAGAGAGAGAGAGAGAGAGAGAGACTTTTCACCACACGCCCGACTGTGGCTGAGTGCTGTCAGCTCCACTTCTCAACGAGAGCAGCCGCCATTCTCTCCAGAACACATTACTGTCTCAGCTCACATCAGCAAACACGGCCGGACTAGAGGAGATGACAGCTCCACAATGCTCTCTGCCATTAGCACGGCCTCCGCACGGCCAGCACGGCGAATGCATTTGCATTGAGCGGCAAAGAGCTTGCAGCAGCATGTGGATACATTAAAAATAGATGAAGAAATTCTGACCTTGCTCCGAGTAAAAGAGACGGAGAGAGAGAGAGAGAGAGAGAGAGAGAGAGAGAGAGAGAGAGAGGAATACATGAAGAGGAAGAGATACAGACAGAGAGAGAGAGAAAGAGACATTGTGACAAAAAAAAACAGATTAAAAAAGAGTGATAAAGACAGAGAGAGATAGAGAATGAGATTGACACCCAGATGGAAAAAGGAAGGAAGAATGAATAAGAAATAGGAAGACATATTATACACAGAGAAAGACAGTGAGAGAGATAGAAAGAAAGACAGAGAAAGAGAGGAAAATTATTTCCATCATTAAACAATATGCAAATCAATAATAGTTATTTTGTAACCATTTATCCTAGTTTCCTTGTAACCATCATTCTGTCTGTCTCTCTGTCTGCCAGTCTGTTACCTCACCTTTCTACCTACCTGTCTGTCTCTCTATACTTCTCTTATCTTTCTTCCTCAATCCCTTTTCTCCACCTGTCTCTTTCTTTACTTCTTTTGTTCTCTGTCTCTCTGACTCCTCCCTCTCTCTTTCACTCTCTGTCTGTCCCTCTTTCTCTCTTTAGGGTGTGTGTGTGTGTGTGTGTGTGTGTGTGTGTGTGTAAACACTGCAGAAGAGAAAGTGGCCCTCCACAGCACTAACAGCTACAAACGGTGGTAAAAGGGTAACGCTCCGCTCTAATGAAACCACAGCACTTCACTCACCATCTTCATCAGCCCCAAGGAAGGGGAAAGAAAAGAAGTGTGTAACATCCCACATCCTTGACCCACTTCATATTTCCCTCCTTTTCTGCGGTGAGCTGGGTCAGATGATGCTCAATTAAAAAAAAAAAGTGCGGGCCAGGGCAAATCTTAAGCAATAAATCTGCAAAACAAGGTCAATCCAAGGTGAAGAGCGGATTATACATCACGTCTCCAGGAATCAGTCATGGATGGGCCTGCACGGTTAATTATCACTGAACACACTGGTCAGGAGGCTTCAGCTGTTCCTCACGTTTGTCACACGTTTGCGGCTTTGAACCAATCAATCTCTGTCCTTCGAGCCGCATTAAAGGAAAGACAGGTCAGTAATACAGACCAAAGCTTCACTTACGCGTCACCTGACGGAGCAAATCGACCGCTTGGGATCAAACTTGGGAAGTATACGGTAGGAAACTAAACAACATTAAGTGAACTACACACACACTTAACCAGAGCAAGAAACGGAGAGACTGACTGACTGACAGACTGGCAGAAAGAGAGAGAAAGAGACAGCATTACAATAACAGTGATGGACAAAAAGAAAAAGACGGGCCAAAATAAAATAAAGATAGAAATAGAGACAAGAAATAAAGGAGGTAAACAAAAAAAAAGACAGCAGGGGAATTTCTAGTGAGAGATAGAAAGCAAAGGGTAGATTTAGAGAGAGTGAGGGAGCACACAGATAAAGAGAGAGAAAGATACATGGACAAAGAGAAATAAATGGAAAAGTACATACACAAAACTGTATAATTATTCAGTTTCTTTTGCATTCATAACATGTATTCATAACATTTGCCCGAATGGAAAGTGTTTTGATTGCATAATTTCATCAAACACACATGATTTCATGGTGACCCGCAATGATAGTGACCCTGCAGTGTCACAGCTAATACTGCACGCACACACACACACACACACGCGCGCGCCGGCTTGTGTCTTTAGTTCCGGAGAATCACAAGACTCTCGTGCCATAGTCAGTGACTGATTGTGGGTCACTGAGTGACAAGCTGCTTAATCACTGGCTTTTAAACTGCTGCCACCTCATTATTTACAAGCGGGAGATCAGGAGAGTCAAGTGCCTCCGAGCATCGTCTCCTCCGCCAGGAAACTTCAGGATGCTCTGCACAGCCATTGTGTGGTTGACAACTGATGGCGATGTTTGTGCCAGGCTGTTTTTGGATTCGACGATCATACGCAAAACAAACGACTATTTGTCTTGTAATGGGTGGAGCCACAGAGAAGGTGGATGAACGTGGAGAACAAATGAACATTGCGTCTGATTCCTGCTACAGCGCTTTTCACTTTACTAGGTTCACTAATTAATTCGACCAAATAATAGACCAAATAATCAATAACCTGACTAAATATTAGACAATATTAGACACAACAACACAGGCAGTGTAACGTTAGCTCTAGTCAGCAAATGGAGAGATGAAATTGAACTCATGGATGTCAAAGTGTGTCCGGGCAAAAATGATGAGGAATGTGATGACAACAGTGGGTTAATGCTACAATGAAACAGAAAATTACAACACTGAATTGTCGCTGGGATGTGCAAGAAAAATAATAAGACAAGAAACCGTTTCAAACTAAGAAACAATCCAGAAGAATATTTCCACTACAAAGATGATGGGTACGGCATCATGGCGTGATACCAGCTCTCCACCACACAGCGTTGACCTTCAGCACGGGTCACCTTGAGCGTTGGTGAAGAACACATCAACAAGGTTCTAGAACAGTCTGCTGGGACCGAGGACACACTAGTGTTCTGCCTCGGGGAGAAGACGCAGCAATTAACATCCCTGTCAGTTACGTATCTTACTCAAGCCGAGAGCCCAATTACACTGCAAGAGCGCTTAAGTAGGACACGTTCAGACCGGAGCGTCTGGTAAACAAGCCTGGAGAGCTCCAGGATGCGCCACACAGCGGCTGCAGGTTTGAACAGAAGGAAACAAGCTTGACTTATGCAGATTCTTAAATTGATGTGAATGAATTTGAGTCATCAAGTTTGAAGCGAAGCTTGAAAGATGGTTGAGATTCATGAAAAGGCACAATGTCACTCGATTGTGGCACACAACAATTTACACACAGCTTTTTAGCAGTGCTGTAAAGTACTTGAGTAAATGGAATTTGTTACTTTTGTATTTTTGGCTACTCTTTACTTCACTACATTTGAATGGACTCTTACCGCTACTTGTTACAATGTGATTGTGTGTGTGACAAGTTGGCATCTTTTTCTACCGTGTGTACATTTCTTGCACGGAAGAGACAATATCGCCATCTGCAGGGTGAATACTTTAATACAAAATACTTTGATACAATATTACTTTTTCAAGTCTTCTTGGAATTGGTGAAGAAAATGTGTGGCTGTGAAAAGCCCCTGTGAAATGCTTTTAGAAATGTTACAAGGAATATTTGTTACATGAATATTTATGACCGGTTCAATACATTTTTTATCATTTGCCTTTAACACAATTAAAACAATGAGTATGGCAAATATATTCACAAAGGCCTGGTGGAAATTCCCCCATTCCCCTATCATTCTTGCTTCTTGCAACTTTCTTGCTAGAATAACGCTGATTTTGGTCCAATTCTGGTGTAACAATCACTTTTTCAAAATTTATTTTAAAAGAATCAAGGACTAAAAGTGGTTCACAAGGGCACTAAACAAACTAAACTAGGGGCAATCAGCACTAATGATTACCATGGTTCCATTCACTCACACCTCACCAGCTATCACCAGGATCGCAGCATTGATTACTAAATACACAAGAGAATTGTCGGTGCTTGTCCAAAGAAAAAGAAAAAAAAAAAAAAAAAAACATTAAACAAAAGGAAACATTTGGCTCTCATCCTCACGAATACACACATGCACAGTGGGAAAAAACACAGCACTCTGTGAATTTGCTAATTATATAGCATTTGAAATCGCAAGAAAGCTAATTGTTTATTTAGTACCCAAGATGAGACAAGAAAGACCATTATCCACCCATCCTCTATATGGCAAGATATGAACCATAAGCATAAAACATATTTTGACTCCTTGTCATTCTGCAGTTGTCTTTCCGTCCGATGTTCCGGTCAAATTTGGACACGACTTCTCATCTCGCCTCCTCCACAGCCGACATGCACAGCAGCGTTAGGATAGAAGGAGAGACGCCGTGTACATTGGTCATTACAGTTTGCGAGTCTGCAGCAAGCCTTCTGTGAGATGTGATTTGCTCGCTGATGTGTTCTCGCCCAAGGCTTTCACTATTTTTTACAAATTGACCAATTTGCCAGCGCTCCTCTTTGGTTTCAAGCGGCCCCTCCACTTCCCCGTCAGCATCAGGACCAGATGGGCGATGCTGCGAAGCAGAAGAGGTCTGCATTTGACCTTCATTCAACGTCTTAAATGAAAACGAAAAACAAGGCGAAGCAATATCCGCCCGTGCGATTCATTTCTTCAGCGTTCCCAACCAACAGCAGTGATGGTCGTTATATGAGCCGGGCGTTTTATGAGCTCGCGGGATGAAATTCCAATTTCTAAAGGGCTGAAGGGGAAGAGACAGTCAAAAACAGAGGTAAATGTCATCATTGATCCCGCAGGGGGACATTCAGACGCTCCTTCCTAGATGGATGCGGATCTCCGGCCTCCCTCTGTCAGCTGTGTGGCGGAGAGGGATTCACTCAGCTGTGACAGCCCCATAAGCAGGAATGATGGTCGGGAGGATGGAGCGATGTAACACCAGACCCCTCTGCCCTCCCCAGGGCCCAGATGATAGATAAACAGCATTAAAAGAAGCTGAAACACTTGAAGTGAAAAAGAGATACTACAGCTGCTTGGGATAGCGTATAAATCAAGCGCTCGTCACTCATCTAGCGCCCCGGCTGATCTAAATGACTCGCTGGCATTAAATGGCTTATGAAAATGATCGTGTTCCAACAGATGTAATAATAAAAAACCTGTTACAAAAATAACACCAGTACACCTAATTTCACCTAATTGACTACCCACCAACTTGTCTAACTGTGAATTATCCTACCTGCGTACCAAACGACCAATCTACCTACATACTAACCCACCCATCAGCCAAACTACCTACTTGCAAATCAACCCAACAACCCACCAACCAACCGACCAATCTACCTGCCTACCAACCAACCTACCTACCTAATCAAACTTTGTAAATCCTTTTTGAACACAAACAAATCTCAATACACAACAATGAGAATAGACAGGAAAACCTTGATTATAAACAGCTTTTGCAAAGCACACACCATAAATCCAACACATCAGCCCAAAGTTATACATCAGCAGCCTCAAAGTCAATAGTACATAACCATGAAGAATGAAACCATCAGTGACATTCAATTACAGGCTGCTAAAAGCTGAAAAACGCGAAGAAAACGACTGTTAATCGCCTTTAATGTAACGACCACCTTAGTCACACGGGTAGAAAGGAAAACATCACGCTTTATTGAAACTCATGCGAGTGTTTTAACCGACCCGGGGTCAGAGCGAGTCGCGGGAGCCGCAGGAAATGGCAGGTTTGTTGCTCAAACAGCGGACGGGTCAATAAGCCATCATTACTTCTCTTCACAGACGGGTGGCTGCAAATCGACTGCCCGCAGGTCCATTCCGGAGATTAAAGAGAAAGGCCGATGCCATTTTAGAGGAGAGGCCACAGCGCTCATCGGTTCTTCGTGTGTCAATGGCGAGTGTTGAACGAGACCCTGAACGAGGCCACGATTTCTCTCGGCGCTCCATAATCCTGTCGCTGGGGGCAGGAAGGGAACGCCGCAGGCTAGGGATACACGTCGGGATCAGATTTCTCACAAAAAACATCTTTTTCCCCGTGTCTGGTCAAGTAGAAGAGACACTAGGGAGAGGATGTGGATGATAGTGTGATGTTCGCCCGGGGGGATTCGGATCATTTACTCTCACTGACACATCATGACGATCACCGCCGTATATTTTATGTGTTTATTACTGCACATGTCACATGATTACCGTTTTAGATACTTTGCCACAGGTCTCTGTAAATAATAATTTAAAGGGGGGGAGTGAAATGGCAAAGTGTGGTAGGAGGATAATCTGTTTGAGACTCAATTTCGAGGCCCGATCTTGGTCTTTCAGGGTGGAGTTCGCTTGGTCTCTTGGTGCTAGCAAGGGTTTCTCCTGAGTCTTTTTATATCAACTTTGCCCCAACAAATCTTTGGCAAATTTAACGTTTTACTCAAGCACTTTTTCCACAACTTCTAAAATGTCAGAACTACAAACACCCACGTTTCATATGAAAATATTCAGTGGGAGGACGCAGAAATCGGCCAAATATTTAATTCCGGAGAAGATCCCAACAGGGCAGAGCCGAGGGAAAAATGTCAGGGGAACATCTGTAATGGCAGCGAGGTGCTCTGATATACAGTGATGATTTTATTATCACTCTACATTACCTCTGAGTCGGATCAGCGTGGCGGCTGCGCTGAAGCCCGAGGTTTGATGGTTCCGTGACATGTCGTGATGGATGAACGCCGCCGACGGCTCCGTGACACCGCGTGCAACGCTGATGTATTGTAAAATGAGACGGACACACAAAACCGCCTTCCCTCCTCACCGCTCCACACACAATACGCCGCCGTACGGATTCATCCATCCATCTTCCCTGACTGCAGTGCCACGGTGGTACGAAATGGCATTTACGGGGCGAGTATGCCTGCGTGGCACGGGCTGCGGCGGCACGGAAATGGCAAATTTCCAGATGAGGTGTTGAAAAATAGCATGCGTTCGCCCTAATGCGTGAATCCGTTAGGTGTTGCGTTCCTGTGCTAATGCTTCACAGCGAGAGTAGAGATACAAATGTCCTTTAATGTGAGTGCACTTTTAGCTACAGGCAGCTCTACTTTGTGTGCAAGTTTATCTGAAAAATGCCACAATTTAAACAAAGCAATTTGGTCACATGACCAGTTCTGAACCAGTTGCATCTGGATAATTGTAGTTACTGGTTGAACATTTAGTTATTGTTATAACGTTTGCTGGTTAAACTGGTTGAACAGTACGGTTTGTGTATTCCAGACATATAAACTAGGTGCTTTGCCTTTGTTACCGTTATTTTTCACATTGACTCGTCTTCACATTCCTGGAGTGGATGGAGAGATTCCAGCTCGTGTTAGTGAATACTCGTTGATTCTTACCAAGACATAATTTAGCAGTGACTGCGCCGCTTTTATTAGCACTTGAAACCAGATGGTAGAGTAGAGTGCTCTTGCTCTCTCAATCTCTTGCTTACTGTCTCTCATTTTCTTAGTTGCTTTCTTTACTTCTCTCTTTCTTTATTACTTCTATCACTTTCTCTTTGCTCTCTCTCTTTTTTTCTCTCTCACTCTTGCATGTTCTTGCTCACCCCCTGTTGCTATTTCTCTTCTCTCCATCTTTCTCTCTAGCATTTTATTGGCTCTCTCTCCAGCAAAAGTCTTTCTTTCTCCAGTCTCTCTCTCTCTCTCTCTCTCTCTCTCTCTCATTATCTTGTTTTCCATAACCCATCTATCTCTATATCTCTATCACTCTATCACAGTGTCGCTTATTTTTCTCTTTATCACTCTCTTACATTATATCCTTTTCATTCTTCCTTGTTTACACTGCCTCACAAACCGTCACCCCAAACTCTCTCCATCACACTATCTCTAAAGCTGATAGGAGTTTTGATGTTGGTCTAAAACGTAGAGACCAGTTCCTGTCCCACACCTCCTATCCATCAGGATTAGGAATCATTCGGCACACAAGTGTTTACGCCTCTCCAAGCTCAGACTGATGCAAAATATCGCATTTACACAAATTTCCTCAGTGTGTCGCGGACTGAAAACATGATGTACAGATCAGTGTGCCACCGAGTCGCTTCAGGTTGGTGACTGTTGATTGGGTTCAGATCGCATCCTTTCATCCGCACGTCCTCGTTCATCAAGTGTCTTTCAGAGCCGCGTGCTGCCAATCATCGGCTGGCACGGTCTTATCTCACGCGCAACAAACCTGAAATTGGCTTTAACACAAAGCGATCTCAGCTAGAACTCGCAACTGGAGAGGTGAGAGAGCGTTCGCTAAAACAGCAGCCGCGACTGAACTGACAACCATGAAGCTCAAAGCAAAAAACACACACTTTCCCCGACTCGTCTTTCATAACAAATCTGAGTGGAAAGATGGGAAGAAAATTGGCTAGCTGCTCAGTGTGACGCCAAAGCTAGCTCGACAGTACAAAACATTAAAACACACCAAGGCCCTCGTCGATCAAACCAGAGGACGCTAACTTCAGCGGCAGAGTTACTTTTTCTGCTGAATTATTTAGCTTAAGATGTAAATGCAGATTGAATTATGAAAAATGTCCTCGGGGGCGAAAAGAATAAATAGCGAGACTCTGACGCCGCCCTACAGGCATCAGTTTAAACCCGTGATGTGCAGCTTGCTGGAATGTAGGTTATTTATGAAGCCAGAGAGAGACCCGGTGTGGGCTGTGAGAAGCCAAAGACGATGAGACCAACTTCCTCTGTCAGCGCTCAATGGGACCCCGGTGGTGCAGCACCTCCACAGAATGTAAAGTAGAAGAAAACAAGCAGGAGAATCTTAAACAACAAACTCCAACCTCATTTGCATATCACAGAGCCTTTTCATCCCCATCACCACACGAGGAGACGGGGTTTTACAGTATGGAGCTCTACAGACACATGCGTTTGCAGAGATATGTCACAGTGATTGGACCATTGTGTGATTCTGCTAATGAATATGAATGAGGTGATCAATGTGCATTTGGCACAGTTCCATGCAATAATAGTTTATACTTGTTTATTTAACTCCAAATAAGGTCAGAATGCTTGTCTGTAACACAAGAAATTGCAGCAGAAACAATTCCAATGCAAAACCAACCGGAGGATAAAATGGTCCAAGTAAACATTTCATAATAAATGTGTTTGTAATTGCCACAAGAAAAATATCACAATAAGCCCAGTTTCACAACAGTGACATGTGCTGAATGTAGTTTAAACTAAATTTCAGAGGAGCACCACCAGGGTCTGTTTTGGGTCACTTTACGATTACACTTAACTCAAATTCTACATACAGTTCAGAGTTCTCAGTGACACCACATTCATTTGGTGTAAAATGAAAAGACAAAAGCATAAAAAGACAAAAGTTTGCTTAAAAACGTCACTTCAATCAATCTAAGCCGACGTCTCTAAAACCGACACAATTGTTGAGGTCAGCGAGTCTGGGTCTGCACCCAGACTCACCCATCTCCACTGATGGAGTGGATTCACACAAGGTCAAGACACATCTGGATGACACAACAAGTGCATAAATATCGCTTTTGAAATTCTCTGGGGAGACGCCATGCGAAACGCAACGCAGACATGCTTCTACTAAGTCCAGGTTTAAAATGCTAATCAGCCGCAGATGGCATTGTTTTGAAGCGGGGAGATTTGCTAAATCGAATAGGAAGAAAAATGTCAGACAGACATTTACGAGTACATGATGGTGAAACTGTGCGAGCACTTATTACAAACGACAAAAAAAGAAAGTCCATTTCTGTCGTATCAAAAGCGCATGTCCTAACAACATGATGCAACCGACTGAAACTCTTTTGCATGTGTCACATTGCGACAGGGCAACAGGCTCGAGCCGTCAAGCACAAGACCAAAGCGACTCTCCACGTCAAAATTCGCAAATTCTTCACAACGTGAGCTGAAACACAGAGGGGATTCTTCTGTAGCCCAGTGGGGGTATTTTCTGCTGTTTTTTTCTCGTGGCGAGACCATTAGGAGCTGGTCTCTTATAGGTTCCTCACAGACGCCTTCTACACTGTCACGGCGCCGAGAGGAAACCATGACTCCATTACACTAATTACCACCGTATGACGGTTCGGGAGTCGACTGCGTGTCAACCAAACCCGATGGCAAAAACTGCAAAGGTCACGGATGTGTCTGCGAAGGCGACGTTATTTTTAGGCAGCAGTCTTATGCAAGTCACAGCACGACATCGAGAGAACACTGAAGCTACGTCTGGTGGAATGTAAAATGATCTATAAGTTAATAAATCTATAAGTTTAAATACATTTAAGTACAAAAATAGATGTAAAAAGTGTTAAATGAAATAAGAATAATTCTGAATAGTTGAGAATATTTTAATGAATATTTAAGCATTTTAATGTGAATTAATTTTAAAATAATGAAGAAAAATATGAATAACAATACACAAATAATAACAATGTACGTATTTGTGACCTATAACCAATGCTTTGCCTTAGCTGCTGTTCTACACACATGCAACTCTACACATGGAACTATAAAACGGACTTTTGGTGTAACAAGACTATGGATATATGAATTAGACTTTGGATGTAATAGACTTAATATAAAGTTCAATATAATGAACTTTAGATGTAAGTCCCTAAATAAAACAAATCTAAGATCTATCATATCCAGAATAGAGCTGCAACGAGTAGTCGACGCCGTCGACGTAATCGATTACATAAATACGTCGACGCAAAAATCGCGCGTCGAGTAGTCGCTTTTTGCTTTCATTTTTTTCAAACATGGCGGCGTGGGAAACTAACGGAGCAGAAGATGGCAAATAAGTGGTCAAAAGTGTGGGAAACATAAATGGATGATCGAGGTCTCTGTCGTTAGGACACATTTTGGCTTCAGGAAGGATGACTAGAACAAAATAAACTTTAAATGACGACACGAAGGCATTGCTAATCGAACACAGAAAGCGTAGTAACCGGCGCCTAACTGAACACCGGCGAGGCGCGAGCGCAACTGTAAGTGTCTGTTTAATGTTTCTCTCCGATGTCTGTTTAATGTGCATTTAAGAGCTGCTGTTTTAGTTAGTGAAAGTTAGGGAAAGACGCGCTCGAGGTTAAATTTGGTCGCGCGCGCTGTGTGCACGTGTGCGCGTCGCTCTCGCTGTCTCTCCCTCGCTCTCTCTTCCATGCGCTCTGTCTCTCTCTCTCTCTCTCTCTCTCTCTTCTCCTCAGTCTCTCTCTCAGTCTCCTCTCCCTCCCAACAGTGTTTAACGGAGTTCGATTTTCATTACATCAAATCTGTTGTTTACATTGATACGTTGCATATGCAGGAAATACACAGGATACACTATTCATATCTTGTTATAAATAATAATAGTTGTTTTAATTAGAAGAGAACTGCTAATTTTTCATGTCAATACGAAATTTACGCACTGTGCTTTAATTTCAGTTGTTGATGTTAATTAAATAATCATATAGAAGATCTGCGTTTGGTTAAATTATTTTAAAACTTGATATTTTGGATTGATATTTTATGTTGCACTTTAATATTTACAGTCGAGTCAATCTCACTGAATTCATTTTGCACTTGTGTTAAGAACTCATACGGCCTCGTTATTTATTTTGTGTAATTTTTATGTCTTTATTTTGGCCTAAATTTAATGTTTGTAAGGAATATTGAAACGTACTATGCGGTTTTGTACAAGATAAGCTTCAGTTAAGTCACTTTGTTGTTGGCTGAATTTAAATGCACTTTACAGGGGGGCGGGGTTATCTTTAATCAGTTTAGGTGTGTGTTTGTGCCCCCTTGTTTCATATGGCCTTTGTGTTTAAAAAAAAAAAAAAAAAAAAAGTTAAAAAGTGTTAATTAAAAACTAAATAGCATGTTTATTTAATTTTTATGGACAAATAATCGTTTGGGCAAAATATAATCGTTAGAATAATCGAAAAATGAGCCGATAGATTAGTCGACTAATCGAAAAAATAATCGATAGATTAATCGATAAGAAAATAGTCGTTAGTTGCAGCCCTAATCCAGAATCTAAGCCTCTAAATATAACAGACTCTGGATATAATGAACTCTGCATATAACAAACTCTGGATAAAATGAACATGGGTCAAAAAAAGACTATGCATACCATGGGCTGAAAAGTATAGGCTCTGGATATACAGTCGACTCCAGTTTATTGATACTCATCGGGACAATTTTGCTCCAAAATAGCAGCTGCCATAAAAAACGTCACAAATTTGCTCACTGAGATATGATTTGGACATTATGATTTGTCAAAATAAAACGGCTGTCCCCTTTAACTGGCGGCATAGTCAACTGTAATGAAATTTGAAAATAACCAACTATTTTGCCAGGCCCGTCAAAGATCTGTATGTATTTTGCTGTAATAAAAACGATCAATGTCATAAAAAGACACCGTTTAATCCACTTTCTATATTCAAACACTGCGCTCTCCGAAGGCGTCTTTAAACATAAGAAATGACATGTTTGCTCTCTCGCATACACTCTGATCTGTGATAAAAGCCGTGCTTGACATGATTTACTCCCGCACCAGTGTGTTCCTGGGATTTCTTGTTTACCGCGTCCCAGCTGTCATTTCTCCTGCAGTCAGACTCACATTTCACAAATAATAGTCCCGTGGATCAATCTGCAAGGAGCTGGAAACCCGGGTCACGGGACAGCCACATCTGTGCCAGCTCCAGAGGATCTGTCCGCGTCTACCAAATAAAACCTGAGCGGCCACACATCTGAAGCGACTGGGTGTCAGCGCCCGTCCCGACATCACGCACACGCCGGGCAGCACCTGCGCTCTTCCCCGGCCCTAATCAACCTTCCGCAGGACACGCACCCACTACATTCCTCCCAGACGGTTAATTAAACATTAGCCAGCTGCTGCACCCACGCCTGATGAATGACACCACAACCTTCCACGGTGAGATTGTGTTTCTGAGCTTAGAAACCTGAAGGAAACTGAAACGAGACAAGGTAAATGTTATTTTTAACGGTATGTATTGGATAGTTAATAAAAAAGATATAAAATAGTTCCCAGCATAGGCCAGTTATGGTTCAAATTTTAATGTTTTTAGTATCATGATTTAAACATAAGACCATTCAAGTAGCCTTATTAACATTTTTAATGCAAAACGCGAGAAATAGATGATTAAAGTTTTAGAATATAGTAGGGGTGGGCGATATGGGTTAAAATTCATATCACGGTATTTTCTAGTGTACAGGCGGTATCGATATTATATCACGATATTGTGTGTGTGGGGGGTATTATTTTATATAATGTACGAAATTAAAACGCAAGGGGAAACCTGGAGAAGCAGCTGTCATTTTTAATACCGTACATCTGTTAAAAGTAGTCCAGGCATTTATTTAAAAAAAACATTTAAATTAAATGGCCTGCGGTCTATCTTTTAAGAGAGTGCAAGAGGGAGAAAGAGAGAGTGAGAGAGAGAGAGAGAGTAACAGTGAGATAGACAGCAAGAGTGAGACAGACAGTGAGAGATATACAGCGAGAGAGAGAGAGCGAGAGAGAGAAGAGAGAGAGAGAGACAGACAAAAATGGAGAGCCAGCGCGCGTCACGCTTTCCCTCTCTTTCGCGCGCGCGTCTGAATCTAAAGTTGCGTGAAACCAAGGTTAACAATCGAAAACAGACTTTGACCAAAATAAAACGAGCAGAATTTTCTCGTGCGCGCGTTTTACGGGACTCGCGCTCACTAAAACTTTCTGTATTCGATTAGCAATGTATCTGTGTCGTAATTAAAAGTAATAACGAATAAACTAATGTATTTTAATGTATTAAAGCGTTGATATGTGTGTGTAAAAGGTAAATTAATGAAAGTGCCACGGTATCCACGATATTGCAAAATCCATATCATGGCACATCTCAATACCGGTATTCACGTTAATACCGCTATACCGCCCACCCCTAGAATATAGCTTAAATAACTGTAATAACATTAAATATAAATAGCATGTTAATATAAGCACGCACACACACATTTTCAAGAAGTGTGAATACGTGTGACACACAAACGTCTTTTATTTTAATATCACGCTCAGAGTTGATTTAGAAAAAACACCTAAAGAACCAGGAGAAAGGAAACAGCAGAATCAGCACATGCATCAAGACGCCACAAAATGAAATCACACCCGTAATTCCCCACCGCTCGTACGTGTCCGCACCGCAGTAATAAACCGTCCATTCACATTGTAATGAGGAGCCGCATTCTGGAACTTTTTCAGAAAGGATTTCATTTCAGGGATGTTGTCAGCGGAATGGAAATGACATGGTGATCCTCCTTTATCTCGCCTCTCGTCCTCATAACGCGTCTCTCGCCGCCATCGATTGTGGCCGGCAGATGTTGTCGTTAAATCAATTTCAGCCAGAAAGGAATTGGATCGTGTATGAACAGCCATCGACAACTCAGTGACAGCCACATAACAGGAAGTGGCGTGTTCACACCCGCTGATGTCATCAGGCCCGCCTCCCACCGCGCTGTTAATCTACTGTAGGACGGCTGCAGAACGTGCTGATGATTCCTGCAGATCACACACGGCTCTTTCTCTCTTTAGTTTCATTAGACAAGTGTGTATATTTTTTGCATATATTGATTACAAGCACTTGTTACTTGCATCAATACTCTATAGAATTGAGGTGAAGAGAAACTTTAAACGGATGTGTCCATCTCCACTTACACATCCGTATACAACCATCTCTAGGATTTACAGAGAATGGTCTGAAAAAACGATATCCACAAAGTCCGACAGTTCGCATTGGAACATTGCCTAGGACAGAGAGTCAGAAAGAGCCACATTTCTGTGTTAAGGCAAAGAACCACAGACACATGGGCACACATCAACATCATCCCCGTCCTTAATCATGTTCGCACGCGCACACGCACAGACCTCTGCTCAGCCAGATTTAATGACAATAAATATACCAACATGATAATATTAGCTATTTTTCAACAGTTCAAAAGTGAACATTGTGTGCACTGTCTCACAGACACAAACTCTCAGTTCAAGCAAGTCCTCAAACAAAAATAGTTAATTTAAAAAAATAATTGTTTCTATGTCAAAGCACGGCTTCTGAAACATGTTGATCCGCACGGAGACTAATACAGTAGTTGGCGTATCGATCCTTCATGTTGATACTATCGATAATGAGGTTGTATCGATATCTATCGATCCAAAAGTCAAAATATCAATATTATGTTTTTTTTTTTAAAACAAGTGATAATATTCATTTTGCATGAAACATAATGTTTAAATTGAGAAAATAAAAAAACTGAAAAAAGAAAACCTAAGAAAAAAACCTGTACCAAAGTCGTTTTCAAAAGACAGAGCATCAAAAGAAGTTCTCTATCATTGACTTTGGAGATAAAAAAAAAAAACACTAATAGTGCTTGGACATTTTTGTTGCGTTATTAAAGTTTAGTGTACATGTTTTATAGTATTATTCTGTTTTCCAGCTAATAGTTATATTACTATTATTCTTGTAATTTTCCTGCAGGTTCATGTTTGCATGTAAAGTTAATATCAATAATATGATTTTTCATATTTGAAAACATCCTGTTTTTTGAGACGCGAAGAGTGAATCATGTTACAAATCAATGTATTCAGATTCAAAATGATGCAATCGCTTCATAAATTGTGACATCCCGTCAAGCAAGAAAATAAATGTAATTTATATTGTCTGCTCAAAATAAGAAAATATTGGCATCAGCGATATTGGCCTGCATTTTACTTGGTATCGGATCGACATATAATTTTGCGGTTTCGCCCACCACTAACACAGACTAGACAATCTATTAAATCAGACGCACTGTTGTCCATCTACCATCTTTTCTTTTCCATCAAACATTTTAGACAATTTACAAGCATTATGCTGCCAAAAAAACAAAACAATGCACAAAAACTGCACAACCCACTTTTAAACGACTAAACACAAAAAAAAATGAAAATGACATGCCATGTGCGCTGGCATACTGCTGACGTCAAGGCGCAGGCGTTAGTAGTAGCTGGTTTGAGGTCTTGCAATCTCAGTAAAAGGGACTCTATGGGGCAACTTATGTGAATAAGTTGCTTTTCCACCACAATACCTTAGTATTTCCACCACAATACCTTAGTAGGCTCAAGACACATGGTTTTCTGTTCAAATTTTATGACACGGTGTAAGATGCTCTTACACACATCATTATTATTTAAGTACAACTTTCTGTGTTGGTACTCAAGCCCCCAAGAATACAGGATGTGAATATATGCATATAAAAGGGTGGCGTTCTATTAGAGTTTGTTCTATTAGTTCTATGCTGACTGCTTTTTTTAAGTCCCACCAGAGGTTCTCAATCAGATCTTGGTGACTGGAATGGCCACTCCAAAATGTTCTGGCCTTTCCTCTGCAACCATGCTCTAGCTGACTTGGTGGTATGCTTGTAATCACTGTCCTGTTGAAAGGTCCAACGTCTCTCAACCCGTCTGTGTGACGGACTGCATCACATGCTCATCCAATATCTCCTGATACTGAAGAGAATTCATGGTACCTTGCACACGCTGAAGCTTCCCTGTACCTGCAAAAGCAAAACAGCCCCAAAGCATGATTGACCCTCCTCCATGCTTCACAGTAGGCAAGGTGATCTGTTCGTCATAGGCCTTGTTCTTCCTCCTCCAAACATAGCATTGATCCATGGGCCCAAACAGTTCTAATTTCGTTTCATCAGTCCACAGAACACTATCCTGCAACTTTTGTGGTTTGTCCAAATGAGTTTTGGCCAGGGGTGTAAGGTACTTGAGTAAATGTACTTGGTTACTTTACTTAAGTATGTTTTTGGCTACTTCGTACTTGCACTGAGTATAAAAAATATAAGCAACTTTTACCCTCTACTCCACTGCATTTGTGATTGAGTAGCAGTACTTTTCACTCCACTACATTTGAACAAACACTTATCGTTACTTGTTACATTGTAGTTGTGCGCAACAAGCCGGAATCGATTTATACCGCGGTTAATTTCTTGGGCGGACGAGGTGAATATCGCCATCTTTAGGCTGCTGAAGGTAATGGAGGCTATTTGTGAATTAGAAACCACAAGAACGCGAATTAGGGGTAAAAAATGTAAAAATGTGTTTTACAAATATCATTATATAATATATAACTTTATATAATACATATAAAAAAAATGATTATTCTGATTAGTTAATTATATATTATATCTACTTGCAAATTTAAGTGATTGAGACTGACTTTTTGTTCTTTTTATCTACTTTGTTCTACCAGTTTTTAAACATTGAGGATAAATTCTGTTTCTGTCTTAAAAAAACAATAGTTTGCTTTCACAATTCTTTTTTTTTGGGCCTATATTGAGCACGAATAAAAATACTTCTTAATACTTAAGTTCTTTTCAAATTGGATACTTTGCTACTTTTGACTCAAGTCTTTTTGAAATTGGTGACTTGTTACTTGTATTGAAGTCATTTTTACAGTAAGTATCTGTACTTTTACTCAAGTATGGCTGTCCGGTACTCTTTACACCCCTGCTTTTGGCATACTGCAGTCGACTCTTCTTATTCTATGGAGACTGCAAGGAGGTGTGCATGGGGCTTCTGGCATGGATGAAAAGAACACCTTGCCTACTGTGAAGCATGGTGGAGGGTCAATCGTGATGTTAGGGCTGTTTTGCTTCAGCAGGTATAGGGAAGCTTCTCCAATAAAAAAATCTATTGTTTGACAGCACTAATACTGTATTATGTATTATATATACTATTACATAGTATTATTTTTTTAAAACAAGTTGGGGATTTTCACAAATTTTGTCCTGATTTGGAAAAGTTGATTTATTTTTCTACTGTGTGTGTGTCTGTGTGTGTGTGTGAGTTTGTGTGTCTGTGATTATTACTGTGTTATTACGGTGACTTGTCATCATTAGTGTTGCAGCAGCTATCCGACAGCCTGCCTTTAAAATGCGCTTCATAAATAAATGACACTTGAAACCCATCTCTGTGTTGCGCATTAAGGCCATTGTGACTGTAATTGCTCCCTAAATCTATTTCGCCCAAAAGGAACAATCGAGATGTGCTGCAGGGTGCACAGGTGAGAGTTGCAGAAGGCAGGAATATTCTAAAGACTCCATCAGCCCAGCTTTCCCGATCTGATTAACACAAACAAACTGCCTTACAGCACATCAACATCTTTCTGCTGCTAATCCATAATGAGAATACAATCTCAGCATAATCCCTGGATAATGCGGGAGAACCAGCAGAAACCAGTTTGCTCTGAGCAAACACTGTCACCGTGTGGTCAAACACTGAAACAACAATGACACGTTTTCCAGAATAAGTACACTGAAAAAAAACTCTGATTCGATTCAACAATCCATTTCAGACATTTTGGCTCGAAAGTCTGTGACATTGGAAAGTTCCGATTGGACAAAGCAGAAAGGACAAAGCGAAAATAATGAGGATTCATGATTCATTGTTTCCAGGCTGAACTTTACCGCGAGACACGTTCACTTTTAATTAGCATGTCTGGCTTTATCAGTCCAGCAGTGAGACGATAACCGGCTCTTATTAAGCTACTCGTGGAGGAATCATACGCGCTCACCTATGAGCTCCACTGATTACAGCGACCTGCTCCTATTCAATCTGCAGGAATCTTCCAGCAGCCACGGCGAGGTGAGGCCCATTAATCGCACAAGAGGCGACGATTGGCCTGTTTGTTGTACGCCGTGCTCGGGATTGACCCATTCAATCACGTTCACAGCCCAAAGTGTGTTTTCAATTAAACACGGGGAACAGAAACGAAAGATTGGGAGAGGAAAAGGCCAGGCTTTCTCATTTTGCCTGCTAGTATCTCAATCAGACGAGTGGGTGTTTGTTTCACCAAAGGTCATGAAAAATAGACAAAGTTTATGGGTCACAACATCTGGTATAACAAACACCTGCTCTACTAATTGAAACACTTGTAAGTAAGGTCATAGGTCATAACCTTTGGTGTTTCAAACACCTGCTGTACTGATTGAAACACTTGAAGGAAAGGTCGCGGGTCACAGCGTCTTGTAAAAACAAACACATGCTTTCATGATTCACAACCTTTGAAAAAGACAGTCTATTGATTGAGGCACAAGAAGGTCGTCACACAGGTCATGACCTTTGGTCTCACAAATGAACTTTGGTGTACAAGCCACTAGCAAGCAAGGGAAATGAGTCATGACCATTGAGGCGGCAAACATTTCAAACTTTTTGAACGTCTTTAAGAAAGCGTGTTCTGTGCTTAGAGAAGAATCTATTCTTCCCCCACAGCCGTGGCGTTTGGAGGATTCTGGATCAATGCTCATCATTAGTTTACTGTGTTCTCTGTGCATGTCACCACTTTGTCTTCTTTCTGTCAGATCTGTCAGAAAGCGTCATTGCGAACTACAGATGACAATCCTTCACGCGGGATTAACGGCTGATCGATCCCAGAGCATTAGAGCCCACTGGACTTCATCCATTCATCCATCCGTCCGTCCGTCAGCTTTGCTTTCGTGTTCATATTCGCCTTCAGTTACACTTGGATCTTGCGTAGGATTTATAATTCATGTGATGAGTTGTGTGCTGGAAACTTCCACTTGTCTAGGTTTAGTAGGTAAATATTTTTTTTTATTTTTTTTAAATAAATTAGATAAAAAAGAAATATATATATATTTTTTCAGAATAGCAATGGAGTTATTCGCATTTGAAAAACAAAAACAAAACATGACTGCTCTCTGATTGGCACAAAAAATGGTTGAGCCCCATAATGCTGCTTGCAGCTGTATTTGCTGGTAACTGTTCAACACTGACCTTTCACGGGTGACGTCACACACACACACACACACACACACACGACTCCCAGGACGCGACTCCTCTATCTCACCTCCAAATGTCATCTTCATTGATTCGGTGACAGGATGATACATGCGTCATTAACGAGGGCGGAATAGCGAAAATTCCCATTAAACCTCCACGTTCCAGTCAACTTTTAGTTCAGGGGCCGTTATAAAGGCAGACGTCGCAGCATTAACCTCGACCTTCACTGATCTGAGTCCAGTCCTGTTGCTTAGATACAGCCGACACCTTTGACAAAAACGCCATTATTTCATTTCCAGCACCGCGACTGTTCAACAACATAGTCCGGACACAAATGAGCCGTGAGCGCCGGAGCGCGAGCCTGTGGCTTTGAACAAAAAGCTGAAGATTAAACGGAGAAAGAATCAAAACAGTGTGAACTCTGTTGAACGGACTTTACCAACTGGCTAATTGGAGGTCGCTATGTCAATAGAAATTCACTGGTAGAAATAAGTAACTCATCGAATGAAACAAATGATTAAATATTGATGTGTAAAGCACTGGATATAATGTAGTCTTCTGCTTAAAGAGGACAAGCGCTGAGAAAATCTGATTCGGTTCAACAATCCATTGAATCCATTGAAAACATTTCTCATATAAAATCTAGTAAAAGGAACTGCGTCATAGTGGGTCCATTGAAGTCCATTATAACAGAACTTAAACTGTAGTTTTCCTTCATGATGAGGACAGAAAAGAAGACGGAAGAGTGTGTTTGAGTACAAAGAGAAGGGTGTGATTTCTGTTCATTTTTATTCTTAATTGAATAGTAGTTCTAATTGTTGTCTCAATTGTGTTTGGGTTTCAGGAGCACTGGATATAACGGACTATTACGCCTTGTCCCTTGAAGTCCAAAAAAGCAGGAATAGACTGTGACTTTCATTCTAGACAGGGTCAATCCAGTTAATTAAGTCACAGTCTTATGTAATAATTGGTAACTCAAAATACATGATCAACTCTGGATTTAACAGGCTACAGTCTGAATATAACAACCAAGTCCCTGGAAGTCTATTTGTAATGGCCAGTAGAGGGAGCTCTCGTGGGAGCTGCGAGCGAGGCTTGCATGCAACGTCTATACTTCCGGTGCGGAAGTATTTGAAGCACGCTAAGGACCCAATGCATTGCTGAATATTGTCAGTCTCTCTCTCTACGTCACGTGTTGCTGTTCCCTCTGAGGTGTTCCTGATTACCGTCTGTTTGCCTGTCTTGTGGACTACTCTGTTGGATTTGCCCCTTTGGATTCGGTTGCCTGGTTTGGACTGCTTTCCCGTTTTGATCCTGTTTGCCTGTGACCTCGACTCCGGTTCATGCCTATCGTCTTCTGTCTTTGTTTGCCTACGCATTAAAGTCGTCTCTGCGAATGGATCCTCCGTCTGATGATTCAGATACAGTACACTATTATAGCAGATATTAACTGATATTTGTATACCGATGAGGACAGAGATATTAGTTGGTATTTGGTTGTGTGTGTGTGTGTGTGTGTGTGTGTGTGTGTGTGTGTAGACAGGAATTTATGTACCGTATTTACTCGACTATAAGTCGAGAATTTTTCCTAAAAAATTCACAAAGTGGGGGGCTCGACTTATACGCGCGGTCTACCGAAATAGAAAATATTTTACTCAGAACAGTGCTCAGATATTTCACCCTTTCTCACGAAAATAAACAGCGGAGACACAATCGCGGTAATTAAATGAACAAACTGACTCCGCTCGCCGCTGCTCCGCGCGCACGCACACACACACACACACACACGCGCGCACTCTCGCACACTCTTTCGGCTCAGCTCTCTTCTGTCTCTAGTCTCTCTTTGGCGCGGGTCTTCAAAAATAAACGAGTCACGCGGTGGATTTCGAACGTTGTATTTATTCCCAAAACACGAGTTAGTATATAGCCATGCGATTCTCGGGAGAACTCCCTTAAAGGGGCAGGGCACTTTTCCCAGGAATCTTTAAAATGATAACGCAACCATATCAATGACAAATTAAACTTAAACATAAATTAACAATAGCTTAAATAGATTAACACCAACATAAACAAACAGGGTTACTTGATTTTTAGGTTTCCTTTACCACCAAGAATGTCTGAATACTTTTATTATTTCTATAGGAAGGATTAAAGAGCATCTGAACAGGTGTTCTATCATGATTTCCCTGTGCCGCTTTAGTGTCTCCGTGAGCCCCAAATAACCAGAATTTACTTTACATGAAATGAAATAGGTTTCTACTCATTTCTATCTATTCACTTTTCTCTAATTTCTTTCACCCGACTTATAAGAGGGTCTAAACAGAATACCACAATCTCACAGCTGAAGTGGGGGGGTCGACTTATAAGCGAGTAAATACGGTAGTTTTCATTCCGGGTGAAAAAAGGTGTGTGTGAGTTTATTTATCCATGTGTGTGCGTCATTGCAGTTCATTTCAAGACCATCAAATAGCTATTGAAAAGCATGACTGAACAACTGTGGATATGGCGGACGACATTTGCCAAGTCCCTTGAAGTCCATTATAACAAGAATTGACTGCGGTTTCCATTCATCTCAGTCCTAATTGATCGCATACGATTATGAAACGTTATGACATGTCTCTGGGTGAGGACTAGATTGAATCTCGGAGCTCTGAGGAGCGGTTGTTTGCTGTAAAGGTCACTTTGTGCAGAACATGACTTAAACACTTCATTCTTCTTCAGACTCGCCGCGTCTCCTCCAGCTGTTTTATAGGCTTCAAATAAAGCACAGCGCAGTATCTGATCTGCTCGTGTCTCTGAAGGCTATATGTATGCTAATCGCTAGAATACTGCCTGCGTGTCGTGCTTTCTCTACACACGGGCCAAAGTGGCTTAATGGATCGGCTGCTCTGAGCCAAAAATGAAGAATGACTGCAGAGAGTGTGACTTGCCTCAGGACCGGAAAGGAATCCACTCAAGGGTTGAACACATCTCTTTACTCATCGGTAATTCATCACAGGCAGTTGTCCAGCAAAAAAATCCTAGATGGTTATCCTTCATGTTCAGTGTAGTACAGTAGATCATTGTGACCCTGAAAAAGAAACTGCCTTTTGTTTTAATCAATATGCAAATGTGTATTCCCATATCGATTTTGTAACAAATGGATTGTCAAATTGATGTCCAATGGATTGATTTAATGAAAAGTGTATAAAAAAGTTTAAATCTACATGTTTGCGTCCTGATTCAAGCACTTGCTCTCTCTCTACACTGATGAGGTGCAGTAACTGAACTGACCACCAGGAGTCGCTCTAACACAAGCTTAGGTCATCCACACAAAACATTACAATGAACACATCATTCACATAGTGGGAAGGGGGTGTGAAAGGGGGGGTCATGAAGTCACCATTTATTTAATACCAGCTCTAGCTGTGTATGTTGTGTAAAGGACAGAAACTCAGGAGTGATTTATGAAGTGACATTTTGTAGAAGCTGTGACTCTTTCCAGGTTCCTACTAAAACAAAGTAGGAACATATCCTCTCACTCTCTCATCTCTCTCACTCTCTTTCACCCCTTCTCTTTCATTCATCTCCTTTCTCAATCTCAATCCCCTGCTCTCTCGCTCTCCCTCATCTCCTTGCCTTTCATCCATACTCCACCCATCCGATGAGCTTTTCTTCTCAATCCATTCAACTATACGTATATCATTCTTAGTCTTTCTCTTTCTCTCCTCCCAGAGAATTTTAAACGTGATCTTAGACGTGTTCTTAAAGATCTTAAACGTGTTCAGCGTTACTCTCTGTAGAGAACTGTCATTAGAAAAGAGTGGCAGAAACATTTGAAGTTGTTCGTGATGAGTTTCCTCGACCTTCTGTGTTCTCTAGAAAGATGAAATTCTTCCACAAGGTCGTACAACGTACAATGACTCAACAACATTGAACTGTGATCTTCAATAATAATAATAATAGACAGAGATGGAAAGAACAGATACCGACAAACTCCTCGTTCATTTAATGCTGATTAGAGCAGATTCTGAGGACAAAGCCATCACACGGACTCCTGGTCTGAACTGGGAAAATAGAACACACGTACACACACACACACACACACACACACACACACCAACCCTGCAGACTTGAAATATTCAAGTTAATTTTCTAGTAATTAATTCATGCAACAACATTAAAAACAGAGCAGGAGGGGAGGGGTGATGGAAACGACGAAAGAAAAATGATGTAAAAGACCACAAGTAAAAGAGAGAACAAGATATAAAAAAGAGAGAGAAAGTGCAAAAAAAGAGGGTGAGCAATGAAAAGAGAAAGAGAGAGAGTGAGTGAGTGAGTGAGTGAGTGAGTGAGTGAGATGGAGATCTGGAGGAGAAAAAGAAAAAGCAGAGGAAGAGTGCACACGCTCAGGAGGGAACACACCATATGGCGCTTCCACAGACTCTGAATATTTCAGCTGCTCTTCTCTCCTTCACATCTGTAAGGATCAATGCAAAGGCTTGTGTCTCCCAGCAGCTCACAACAACAGCTAAACGCCCGCTTAACCTTCATTTGCATTCAAGCAACAGAAAACAACAGCAATCAACGTGAAGTGAGGGATTTAAAGCCTAAATCAGTCAAGAAATCTTAATCCGTCAAAACGAACACTTAGTTTGAAAAAAAAATGTAGAAAAGTTTGATTTCTATATCATCGTTATCAAAGTAGTCATAATAAATCATAATAAATCTCATTAAAAAAGGATAAAAAAAATGTAGCATAACATAATTTATACTTTATACTGTAGATAGTTGTGGGTTTGTGTTCTGCTTTGTGATTGGCTGGCTAATCTAATCTGTGGACATAGAGAGATTCTGTGACTAATGGCGGCACTTTTTTTTTTCAACTTTTCCTATATTTATTTAAACACCTTCTCAGTTTCTTCCAGGTCTCATCATGTCCCTCAATCATCAATCTGCTTCCAGGGGCTGACAACAAAATAATTTTATATTCTGTAATTAAAAAATAAATAAATACAATCTCACCAATGTAAGAGTAAACAGTCAACAATCACTGAAAATATGTCAAACATCTAATATATGAAATAATAAATAATAAAACATGCCATTTACAGAAATACCAGAGATTTTGTTAAACACACCGTTATGAAATAGGAGAAACCGTAAATGCTTGGTCAATTATAAAATCAGACGGAGATTTATATCTTCCAAAATCTTCCAAAACATTTTCAATCAATTTTACCCTTTGTTTATGTCCAGCTCTCAAACCAGTAGACCGTAGCTTTGTGACAGGACAGTACGGGCAATTCAGACCAGTGAGACAAGGATGAGAAATAAACCCGACAGAGCGCAGCAAACACATATACGAGACCGACTGACTCAATATCCTGGCAATAAAAGCTGATCCTATAGAAAAAGATGGAGCTCATCAAACGCCTTCCAGAAGGGAATGTATAATTAGCAGTCGTTCGTCACGATTTTCAGAAACGCTCACTGTAACAAGATTAAAACGGCAGCATTCATTACAGCCAGACTGGCATTGTTTCTGTTCTTCAGGTTCAAGTCTCGCACAGAGCTTGTTGAATGGTTTTAATATAGAGTGAGGGCAAAAGAAGCCTCTCAGTCTCTCACACATTCTCCTACGTTCATTAGCGGCGCGGAAGCTAAGGATGCATTCAAGAGATTCCGTCAAATCTCTGCTTTAGAGAAAGCCAAATGACTGTCTTTCACCTAATATGAGCTGTACATGCTGTTGAGTTATACGTGCTAACTACCAAATTAATTATACTGTTTTAACTTAGGGTGACACTGAGGCTCAGTGGTTAGCAGAGGTGGGACAAAGTCACTGTTAGGCAAGTAACAAGTAAGTCTCAAGTCACTGCCCTCGAGTCCCGAGTCAAGTCCCAAGTCAGGGACAAGCAAGTCTCGAGTCAAGTCCAAGTCCTGCGGTTTGATTTTCGAGTCTTTTCGAGTCTTTTTAACAGAAAAATAAAAAGTATACATTAGTTATACTTAATGTAGGTTGAATCACCTGTATTTATTAAACAAACCATTTTTAAATGAAAAGAAAATTGCTCAGACACATAAAGCTACAAATTATATTTTCTGAAAAAGTGCTGCTGTCATATGTGTCACGTTCTGCGGTGCAGACAGGAGCCGGAGATCGTGGTGAACATAGAAAGGGGTTTTACTGATAGGCACAAACATAAATACACCAACTCGGGACTACTGGAAACAGCTACTCAGTAACATAAACACTCAGATGTAATGACATAAGACCGACAAGGAACAATGAGACCGGTGAGACTTAAATACACACGCAAACGATGTAGAAACGATCGACAGGTGACACCGACAAACCACGTGACTACATCCACAGACACAAACAAGGAAACATAGTGCACAGGGAATGATGGGGGTTGAAGTCCGTGAGATACCCGCAACACATAGCGACAACGAATAACAAGTGGTGACGAGCAGACAGACTCGTCACAATATGGTGGGAAGTTCGATTCTTTTAACTGAATCAATCTTTAACTCTCGAACTGTAAAGTGAACAATTCGTTTTGAAAAATAATCGTAATTTGTCCATTTTATACAGCATGCGGCACTGTTGCCGAGACAACAATTTACAGCGCTCTCAAACAAAACACTACACAAAAGACAACACGGTTTGCTTCAGTGGACAACATATAATTCACAACATGCCACAAAGTAATTAATATAATTTGAAAACCTACCAAATACACACCACATTGACGTGATCTGAGTCCCACATCTTTTGTGTTTAAAGATACGATGCCATTGTTGTGTTAACAGCGCAGCAGTCACATGACAAATGAAAGAACGAACAAACTATTTTGACCAAACCACAAAAAAAATGAGCTGGTGCTGCTCGCTACAGAGTCTGTGAGTCTCAGCTGTCACTCACATATTTATTTACACTGTATATATTTACACGTGCGCTTTGAGACAGTTAAAACTGTGAAAAGCGCGCTACAAATACTCTATTATTATTATTATTATTATTATTATTATTATTATTATTATTACTCGACAAGTGAACGGACCAATTGTTCACTGACGGACTCAGGAGAGTTCTTTTTTTAAACATTTATTAATTTTGAACAAATTGTACACACTTGACACGTCACTAATCTCCCCAGAATATTGCAAAAAAAATGTTAAACAGAAACACAGGTCTGAAATCTGAAATGATCTTCACCTGGAATTGTTTCAAAACTTAAACATATGCTTAAATGAATAACCATGCTCTCATCAAAACATGTACAGTACTTGGATGAGTCCTACAGACAGCTTCATTTTACTCTGTTTAACTCCCTTCAAACTTATAACAAAACAGAGAGAGAGAGAGAGATGTCACCATCACTTGTGTGCTGTAGGGGTGTGTGTGTGTGTGTGTGTGTGTGTGTGTGTGTGTGTGTGTGTGTGTGTGTGTGTGTGTGTGTGTGTGTGTGTGTGTGTAGCCACAATCGCGTGTGTGCAGCAGGACTTTGGCAGGTGATGCTGAGGGAATGTACAGCCTCATTGATATAATCACGCAGCTAGTAGGTCACTTAGCTAATAAGATTGACGTTCATTCAAAACGTACCTTTGTGCAGCTTCAGGTGTCGAACAAAGTTGTGGAAGTTGTCGCGTCTCGGTCTGCAATATTCGACTCGCATGTTTTGCAACTCGTTGTTGTTGTTCAGCTCGTCATTTTTATTGCCAGACGAAACAGTTTTTGGTATCATTTTACAAACGCCGCGTTCACAAAATTCAAAACACTCGCCAGCACTTTGATTGGACGTGCGAGTGCGCGCATGCTCTCGACGTCACAAATGCGCGCGTGCTAGTCTCGACGGTCACAAATGCGCGCGACGCGCGTGCTCTTGACGTTTGTGCTTCGTTTGTGCTGCAAAAAGTTTCGTTTGTGCTTTTATAATTTTTCAGATATTAAACAAAATAAATTAGCTTAAATATAGCTTAATATCTGGAAAACCAAAGAAGCTCAAACGAAAATCTTTGCAGCACAACGAGCACAACGAGGAGACTGTTTCCGTTCATTTTGGAGCTATCTGGAGGGCTGAGTAACCTTAGATGACCTATAAATATTTTTTAATATCTTAAAAAAAAAAAAAAAGAGCACAAACGAAACTTTTTGCAGCACAAACGAGCACAAACGAATGCGACTACTTTCGCATTTTTTGGCGTTGGGTGGGGGGCCAAGTTCACGGAGGTTCTCGACGGTTATACAGGCGATAACCTCTTTATTATTTGTGACAATTATATACAAATAATTGTAATCAGAAGTAGCAACTTTTCAAGCGAGGTGGCAAGTCTAAGTGAAAGTCCAAGTTTTTTGTGTTAAAGTCCAAGTCGAGTCGCAAGTCTTTCTATATTTTGTCAAGTCGAGTCTGAAGTCACCAATTTCGTGAATCGAGTCTGACTCGATTCCAAGTCACATGACTCGAGTCCACACCTCTGGTGGTTAGCGCTGCCACCTCACAGCAAGAAGGTGATGTTTGACATGTTCTTCATGTGTTTGTGTGGGTTTCCAGAACACAAAAAAAAAAACATGCATTACGAATTGGCATTTGAAAATCGATCATATAGGTATGAGTGAGGTTGTGAATGTGTTTGTTTGTCTGCAAACTTATGATCCAATAAATTACCAATAATCAAGTAAATCTGAAAGACTCATTTAATCACTCAATCACATCCATTTTAGGCAAAGTTGCGGAAGTGAGTTTTTCTGAAGTGAATTTGAAGCAAACTTTTTAAACAAGTTCCCAAGTTGTATTAAAGTTGAGCTAATAGAGTTGAGATGATCGATTCAACAAATTACATATTTATCTGACTCGGGTATTTGGCGTACTTATTCCAATTTTATTCAAAAATAAAATTAATTTAATTTATGACCCCCCCTCATCTCCTGCCCCCAGTATTGTCTTAAAACTCCCAGTGTAGATCCATTGAAGAACAAACCATTGTCAGTCAATGATAGAGAACCATTCTGAAAAAGGCAAGTAAAGAAGGGTTTGATTAGACTTCAGACTCCCAAACTGTCAAAAGCAGGAATCAGTAAAGATAAAAAAAAAAAAAAGACTGGGAAAGATCCACTTGTTAGTGATCACCACTGCTGACAGTCAGGAACTGAAGAACAAAGAGCAGAGAACAAAAAAAAATCAATGAACATATTCACCAAGGAAAAATACACTCAGACCTCCCACTATTGCACTTAAATTCATTGTGTAAATCTCCTCTTGTTAATTACGCGGCACTGATCGCTTCGGGACAGTGGATCTTTATGCTTGTCCTCTGCTTCTAATAAAGTGTGGACGGTGAAAACAGGCGGAAGCAGCTCAGCCACAGGAAGTCCGGGCTTTCAGAGTTCACATAAATGCCAGCGAGTGTAAATGGGTTTCATTAGGCCGAGCGGCCAGCCTCTTTTTGGCCTTTCACACGGGACCAAAGATCTGTTATCGGGAGCTGCTGTGAAGCAGAAGGTCTCACAACATTGAAGCCATGACCTACCAAACTTAGGGTCAAATCTTTGGTTTTCGGATGGAGAACATGTCAATTCGATACCGGTCTTCAGGAAAAATGTGTGTGTGTGTGTGTGTGTGTGTGTGTGTGTGTGTGTGTGTGTTTGTGAATACATTTTGGTTGCAATTGTAAAATAAAGTAATCAATTGCAATTATTGCCAATAAAACATTTAACCAACAATCCTGAAGAACCTCAAACTGTAAAGCCATGGGCCACATTGTTGCAACTGACCAATCAGAACCAACGCACACTTTTTTTTTTTCACAATAAAACATTGAGACATTGTTTCTGCTGTACATTCCTGGCAGATCTCTGGGACTTTTCGGCAGTCGAGAGTCTAAGGTGGGAGGCATTAGCACGAGAGACGCCATATTTCCTCCACGGCTTCTACCCAACGATCGTGACCTTTGAACCCAAAACAAAGGATCGCTTACAGCGTAACAAGTGTTACGTCCACTGTTTGTCAATGCAGTAACAATCAAGGCACTGTCAGCACGTACGGGAACACAGATGTGATAAATATTCATCGAATGTTCTACAACAGAACAAAAGTTTGTCTGAGAGCGAGACAGAACAGTGGGTTCAGAAGTGTTGCTGTGATTTCAACAAGTTGCCTTCCGTTTGATCTACATGTCACACAAAGAAGCTCAGTCTAAGCCTTGACGTGTCCACCACACCAACCACTCACACGCTCACCAGACCCCTCAACAATAAAAATGCTTGTTCAGATAAAAGTCTTACTCGTACAGTCATTGGTACAGTGGCAGTTCTTGGTTGGGAATCGAACTTAAATCCAAGAGGTTGTAGGCTCGAATCCCACTGGCATTGAGTGCTCTTGGGCAAGATACTGACCCCCACAATCCCCCTGACACGGCTTAAGGCTTCCCACTGCTTTGGGTTTGTGAGAGTCACTTCACTGTGTGTGTGTGTAACTTCAATGGATGGGTACATGCAGAGCACTGGCCCTAGTGGCCAATTTTGACAAACTCACTCACAAATTGTGCCACATGCCACATGTAGCCCTCGAATATACCAGAGTAAAATTCACTTAAAATAAAACCCTGAAAGTATTGTTGAGGGAACTGGAACAGAAAAACAGCAAAGTTGTGCGCTGGAGTGGAAAAACACCAGCCTTATTAAACTTCTCACTGCAGGTTGCCGTGTTATACAGCTTTGGCATTTACATCAAATCCGATCGTCGACCCAGTCGACTGGATATTCTGTCTTCACCTTTCGTTCTCTTAAGAATGTTCCTTGAAGGCAAGTCTGAAGCTCGACACAAGCAAACCACTCACTGACCGTCTGAAGACCACCACAAGCATTTGGATGTGTTTCTTCTGAACATGCCGCTATAAATGTTCAATCAATGTTCAGCATCCTCACATCTCCATTGTTTTATTGAATAATCCTACAGCTAAGTAAATACGTGAAGTTGCTTTAATGGGTTGAGATTCAAAGAAAAAATCTGGGAACTGTACTGCACAGTGAAACGTTCAAACACGTGTCATCCGACATTAGACATAAGATCCTGTCGAGGTTCATCGGGGGGTCCATCAGCATCCTGCATCACGCCTTCGCCTTTGCAAAACACACTAGTGATGCTACAGTAGTCTGCGATTTCTTGAGAAAAGACACTTGCATGCTGCTACGCAAAAGTGCCACTATCAAATTTGTAACAAAACTAATATAACATTTCTACTCCTCTAATACTAATACGAAGAATTCCATTTAGAGTAAATGTTTTTCCATCTCAAAACAGCTTTAGGTTTGATGCACTTTGGACCAGTTAAACCCAGCAAAAGTGTCTAACAAGTTTCACAAGCTTCTCTGAAATGTGCTTGATGATGGTTGCAGTTATATTGTCTGCTTGTCTGTTCAGTCAGGGCCAATCCGCAGATGGTTGAGAGAAGAACAGAAGCTCCACTAATGGCTTCCTCATTCGCGGTGACCTTGAGTGCTGCAGGTAATTACACCTGGTGTTTGCGTCTGATGAAAAAGTTACAGTGAGGAAAGATGGAGTCTGGGAACATTTCTGGAGGAGGCATCAATCAAAAGGTGCAGAATGGATGTCTTCCGGAAATCATTTGTGCTATAAAGCACTTGACTTTTCATCAGTGCAAAGCTGTGATTTGTGAATTAAATAGGCAGGCTTGTCTATGAGCAATGTTGTTGTCAGAATCTCTGACTGAGTGTTATCATCTAAGAATAAGCGCAGGGTAAAAGTCATCAATAATCCCCAGGCTCCATCCCAGGCTCTCGCAAGTTCAGCAGCAGCAGCAAACAAGTGCCAAGATGGAGGATTTGTGTGTGTTATTTTGGGTATGTGACTTAATTTGAGACTAGGTCTTATTTCACGACTAGGCCTATTTTGAGACTTGGTCTTATTTTGAGACTATGTCTTAATTGGAGATTAGACCTGATTTTGAGATTAGCTCATATTTTTAGACTAGGTCTTATTTTGGTTAGGTTAGGTTTTATCCTGGAGGCGTGTCTTACTTTATGTTGAGTTCTTGCAGGGGCGTGCTTTACTTCAATGGCGTGTCCCATTTTAGGGGTGGGTTTTAGTGGGGTATTGTTTGCAAACCAACTCTTAATTTCATCCAGTCTAATTACTCGAGTTGATTGAATAAACTTTAAAGCATTCAAACCCAGCAACACTGAAATAATCGAGCTAAATAAGAAACCATTAGCAGCTTTTTCTCATCCGTGATTCGGATCCACTGCTAAGCAGCCGCCTCATTAGAGACAGCGACAAGACTTGCTAAAGTCTCTCACCGCCCTTCTCACAGTGTTTGTAACTAATCAACCTTCTCATTACGCTTTCCTAATCATCCCATTGCTGCTGGACACCCGGAATAATTTCTGCTGTCGGGAGAACTGCAGTTCCCAGAGTGCTCATGTACACGGCGGCCCGTGGGATCTAATCAGCAGATGTGATTCACTTTATAATGGCCTGAATTACACAAGCAGTCCCACCCAGCAGTCTCCATCAGTCTCCATCACCATGTTATGCAACGGTGGGATTAACTTTCGGGGGCTACAGGAGAAAATGACAATATAGTGGGTCAATGGCGTTATATTCATGTTCTGTGTGTTTCTTTGGGTAATACCACACGCTAGGGCTGGGCGATTAATCGAAAAATAATCAAAATTGAAATTCAAATTTATAATTGTTCACATTTTTCCATGACGATTATCTCGATTTCGATTACTTTCCCTTTAAGAACTTCAGCGTGTGGAATTGAGTCACTACGTCACGTTTTTGCGCCCAACATGTCGAGCATGGAGTTTAGACTGGTCGATCGCAATGGCATTGTGGGTAGAAAGCATGACATCACAAAACGATCGCAAAAAAATGGCGTGGAAAAAAACATGCATGCTTGCAAGAGAGGGGCTAAAATGAGTTGAAAGGACGGAACATGTAAAAAGCGATTCTTAATCCAGCATTTACACGATTCTGCCGAACTCTAATTTCAATCAAGCGCTCTCTCTGTCAGCTGTGTGTGTGCGGCATGTGGGGGCGGAGCTCCGTCATCAGCGCGCAGCAGCAGCGCTCACGTGCGCTTATTACTTTCACTCACAACCAGTTTACAAATAAACATACAATAAACAGAGAGAATGAGTGAAGAAACAACGGTCAAGTAAGTCTGCTATCAACTCGGACATTATCTTATTATTTTTATCACTTATTATTTAAGTGTGTGTGTTTACTACTACTACTTGTTTACTGCGGTTTAAAACCAAAAGATGACACTGAACAAACCCTATACAGCAAACATCAGTTGAGGACAAAATAATGAAATAATACATTTATTTAGGTAATACGTATATATATATTTTACTTGATGTTTAATAAATAATCATAAAGAAGATCTGTGTGCGTTTCCTTCAATTTTTATCAAGTAATCTCAAGTAACAAACAATAAAATAATCGTTAATTAATCGTAATCGTGTTAACATGTTCAACTAATCGCGATTTTGATTTTAGGCATAATCGCCCATCCCTACCACACGCATTGTTTTTTTCAAAGTACCAAAAGCAAAAACACAAGAGTTTAGACCACCACGTGTTAAGATTTGTCTGCACGTGAAATGGAAGTGAGTGTGTTTGTCATTATGTCCACTAGGGGCAGTATTAAAATTGTTAAAAGCAAACAGACTTGGAGCAGTGGGGAGACAAAGCGGAGGGGTCGGGGGGCTTGTGGGGGTCCGTGTCTTGCTCAAGGACACTTATGAGTTGTAGAGTACACCAGACCGGGATCTGAGATTTGCAGGTATGTCTCAAATACACTTAATTCTCCCAAAGGTCAGAACAATGACAGGGAACACGAAGCACACACTTCAGATTTCTGGAACCTTTGGGTTTGAAAAATGAATTTCACGGCTGATTTAAAGCAGGGGATTCTCCTGTCTGACGTTATGAACATCCACGGCTTAATCCCGTCTTTGCTCAGGCTCAAATCACAGTTTCTGTAAAGACAAAACCATTGAATAAAGCAAAGCTGCCGATGATGTTCTGATCCGCTGAGAGAATAGGTGTGATTTTTAAATTGATCCTGCAGCGGGTCACTCATCATTTCCTCCCCATGCTTTTAGACGAAGATGTTGCGGAAGGTTCATTTATTTTCCGCTTTGAAGTTTAAAACAGTGACAGACAGAATTGGGACAAAGTCACTGTTTGGCGAGTAACAAGTAAGTCTCAAGTCACTTCCCCTTGAGTCCCGAGTCAAGTCCCAAGTCAGGGACAAGCAAGTCTCGAGTCAAGTCCAAGTCAATAGCTAACAAGTCTCAAACCGAGTCCAAGTCCTACGGTTTGATTTTCGAGTCTTTTCGAGTCTTTTTAACAGAAAAATAAAAAGTATACATTAGTTATACTTAATGTAGGTTGAATCACCTGTATTTATGAAACAGACCATTTTTAAATGAAAAAAAAAAAAAAAACATTGCTCAGACACATAAAGCTACAAATTATATTTTCTGAAAAAGTGCTGCTGTCATGTGACTGAATCAATCTTTAACTCTCGAACTGTAAAGTGAACAATTCGTTTTGAGTAATTCGTCCATTTTATACAGCATGTTGTCGAGACTACAATTTACTGGTCTCTCAAACAAAACACTACACAAAAGACCACATGATTTGCTTCAGTGGACAACATATAATTCACAACATGCCACATAGTAATTAATATCATTTGAAAACCTACCAAATACATACCACATTAATGATAATAATAATATAATAATAATAATAATGAGTATTTGTAAGGCGCTTTTCACAGTTTTAACTGTCTCAAAGCGCACATGTAAATATGTAAGGGAAATGATGCTTTTTATTCAATTTGTCGTCTGGATTGTTGGTGTTGACTAAGTGGCTGCGGTTATGACAAGACAAAGACAAAGACCAGCGAGCAAGCACATACTGAGCACATACATAATGAGATCTGTGTCCTGCATCTTTTGTGTTAAAAGATAAGATGCCATTGTGGTGTTAACAGCGCAGCAGTCACATGACAAATGAAAGAACGAACAAATTATTTTGACCAAACCACAAAAAAATGGGGTGGTGCTGCTCGCTACAGAGTCTCTGCATCTCCACTGTCACTCGACAAGTGAACGGACCAATTGTTCACTGACGGAGTCAAGAAAGTTTTTTTGTTCTTCAAAAAAAAAGTTTTTTTTAAGAACAAACAAAAAGTTTATTAACAAACAAAATGTGTTAATTTCGAACAAGTTGTACAGACTTGACACGTCACTAATCTCCCCAGAATATTGCAGAAAAAAATGTTAAACGGAAACACAGGTCTGAAATCTGAAATGATCTTCACCTGAAATTGTTTCAAAACTTAAACATATGCTTAAATGAATAACCATGCTCTCATCAAAACATGTACAGTACTTGGAGAGTCCTACAGACAGCTTCATTTTACTCTGTTTAACTCCCTTCAAACTTATAACCAAAACCTTTTCAAACATGTCACCTCTTTACAAAAGAAAATGACACCCCAAATTAGGGTCCTGACTCTCAAAAACAATTTTCACCAAATATCCACAGTTCTGCAAGACAGTCCTTTATTACGTTTAAACACTGTTTCTAACAATGTTTTAACACATTTAATACCAGTTTGTGCAAGTTACTTCGAAATTGTAATATGTTACATATTACTTATTACTGTTTGTAAAAAGTAATAAGTTACATTACAATATTACTGTCTCAGAAATGTAATATATTACATTACTTTTGTATTACTTTTAAGTTACTTTCACCAAAATAACTACAGAAGTAGAAATTAACGTCCTAAAATAACAAAATGTACCTTTTACTTGTACAGTAATTTATGTTACAACCAGTGGAAGACATAGAGTTATGTAGCGTAATGACTGTGGCCTCTCCAAGCTACAAATAACAATATACATAATCTATAATTGTAGGGTGACCATATATTTTGATTTCCAAAAAAAGAGGACAATCAGCGCGGCCTCGAGACAAATTCAGACAGGCTTCTCGGAGGCTGATGAACATGCTTTAATGTGCTTCAATGTTGCTAAACTATAACTATAGATATAAATATATAACTATAACTGTAAAGTTAAAAAAATCACTTAACTTAAAAAAAAATCAGTAAAAACCTAAATAGGTAACTATTTTAGTCAGACTTTTTTGAATAATGAAAAATGTTTTTAAAAATGTGATTGTTTTTAAAAAAATAATAATAATACAAGAAAAAAGTCGACCCATTGTTTCAAAACGATACGCGCAATTTCATTCTCAAATATTACTTTCTCATATAATTTAAAGCACGGGTTGTGAACCTACGTATATTAGCCCACATCGTGTATTGTCGTTTGAAGAAGAGGGAAAACCGGACATTATCGTGAATTTATAAAATCCGCCCGGATGTCTGGGGAAAAGACGCTTGTCAACACTAATAATTAACATTAATAAGTGTTAAAAGTATGGTAGACAAAGCGATTTTCCTCCAAATCAGTGAATAACTTGGGTATATCTGATACAGACACAACAGGAGTATGTAAACTTCAGTGCGTTTTATTCATTTTGAATGACTCACCACACAATACTGTCCTGCTTTCTGGCCATAAAGTGCAGAGAACACTGTCGTTGCTGTTTTCTTTCTCTTCCCAGGTCGAGCGGATGGCAGTTCGAGGTGTTTTTTTAAATAGCTGTTTTTTGATGCCGACAATCAGCGGTTGCATTTCACCATGTTCTTGTTTTTTACAAAACTGAAACAATGCGCATAAGACCATCTCGCGAATGTACCTTCGGCTGTTGTTTATTAAATGTTCAAATGTGCCGCGAGTGCGCGACTGGCCCGCACAGCCGCTAATCAGAGCCACAGCTGTCAGCCGCAAGCTCAGAGCACAGCCAATCGCTCAGAGCACACCTCGAGCTCAGAGCGTTACAAAATACAACGCTCCACCAGCGAAAGGCGGAACGAATGACTTGCGTGTCTATTTGCGAACAGGAAAATTAAATGTTTGATTTACTGTCTTGAAAGTGAAAGATTTGATGTAACGCAACGTTACTTGCATGTAACGTAATATATATATAATATATATATATACTGAAAATACTAAAAGTAATAAGTTACACTACCGCGTTACAGCAAAAAGTAATATATAGTGTAATATGTTACTTTTGTAACGCGTTACTCCCAACACTGTTTAATACAGAGACTGGGTGTGGTGTGTGTGTGTTGTGTGTGTGTGTGTGTGTGTGTGGGGAGGAGGAGAGAGAGAGAGAGAGAGAGAGAGAGAGAGAGAGGGGGAGAGAGAGAGAGAGAGAGAGAGTCACAATCGCGTGTGTGCAGCAGGACTTTGGCAGGTGATGCTGAGGGAATGTACAGCCTCATTGATATAATCACGCAGCTAGTAGGTACTTAGCTAATAAGAAGTCTTGACGTTCATTCAAAACATTAGTGGTGGGCGATACTGCAAAATTATATATCGATCCGATACCAGTAAATACAGGCCAATATCGCCGATACCGATATCGATACAGATACTTTTTAAAACTTTTGGCACACATTATAAATTACATTTTGTTTTCTTGCATATGGGGGGATGTCGCAATTTATTAAGTGTTTGTAGAGCTGCACAATTTGGATAAAATGAGAATCACAATTTTTTTTGCATAGAATAATGATCACAATTCTTTCTGGAGTATTATTATAATATAATATTACAATATTATAATATTTATTACAATATAATAAGACATATTACTTTAAATTTAAATAAATGGAAGGAAACATGTAATGTAAAAGTAATGTTGTGAAGATTTTTTTTTTAAATATTAATTTAAAAATAAAACATTCTGTACAGTATGTACAGTTGAGGACAAAATTAGCTGTTTAAAGCACTTTAGAAATACTTATCAAACAATGATTATTTTGTAGGCGAGGCTAATAATTTTGTCCTCAATCTGTAGATGTTTGCTGTATGTGGTTTGCTGAGTGTCATCTGGTTTGAAACCAGCAGTAAACACACACACACACTTTAGAATAAAATCCTTTTTCAGGTACTGAAATGTTTGAGTTGATAGCAGACGCACTTTACCGTTGTGTTTCCTCACCCATTCTCCCTGTTTATTTTCTGTTTTTTTTTAAACTCGACTGCTGCCTGAGTCACATACAAGCGTCTATAGCGCAAGGTAATTTGCGTGCGTCACCACGCAGGTGGCCGTCACGTGCGTCTTACTCTGGCGTCGTCACGCCACGAGAGACGCCCCAAAATACAACAGAAGTAATGCAAGATCATTTTTCCTTTATAATACGGTATTTAAATGATCGCGAGTTTCGCTCCTTTTGATGCTCTGTCATCCTGAAAACGACTTTGATGGTGGTTTTTGTTCAGATGTTAACATTTTTTCCGTTTTAAGTGTTTGTGTAAGTTGGTGATGTTACCACAGTAGCGTATGATCTTTTCACAATTCGCTGTGTTTTCATAAAATACTTTCACATCGCGCGCCATTTTTTTGTTTGCAGCCAACATGATACCAAGGCAGGCGCGCCGCGCACACGGCTCTCGGTCCCCGCCGCTGGTTGGCGCAGCTGGGTCACGTGATGACAGGGCAACCAATCAGCAGAGCAGGGAGGCGTGTTCAATGTGCGTGACGTACGAGTAGAGCTGCGTAAGAGAAAGCGCTGTGTACAAGCTCATTTAAAATATTATATTTCATGCGAAATTAGTATTATCACTGGTAAAAAAAAAAAAGCCCAAAGTATCGATATTTTGGCTTTTGGATCGATCCTATTTCGATCCAACCCCAGTATCGATATATCGATATTAAAGATCGATCCGCCCACCACTACAAAACATACCTTTGTGCAGCTTCAGGTGTCGAACAAAGTTGTGGAAGTTGTGGCGTCTCCGTCTGCAATATTCGACTCGCATGTTTTACAAACTGCAACTCGTTGTTGTTGTTGTTGTTGTTGTTGTTCACCTCGTCATTTTTACTGCCAGACGAAACTATCTTTGGTATCATTTTACAAACGCCGTGTTCACAAAATTCAAAACACTCGCCAGCACTTTGATTGGACGTCACAAATGCGCGCGTGCTCTCGACGGTTATACAGGCGCACGCAACGCGCGCAAATAATTGTAAACAGAAGTAGCGACTTTTCAAGCAAGGTGGCAAGCCTTTGCAAGTCAATAGGCGCAAGTCCAAGTGAAAGTCCAAGTTTTTTGTGTTAAAGTCCAAGTCGAGTCGCAAGTCTTTTTATATTTTGTCAAGTCTGAAGTCACCAAAGTCACATGACTCGAGTCCACACCTCTGGTGACAGACAAAAGGAGATGGTTCTAGAAAGTGCAGTCTATATTTTGTCCCTGTATCAGCCTCCAAGAGTTTAACGAGCAGCAGGTTCAATTCTTTGTTTCTTAAACACACCTGAAGCCAGAGGGACTTTGAAGCATTAATTAAACTCTGTTACTACATTATTTCGTTCATTTCAGTATGTTTAATTTAATATGTGGCACTTTAATCCATGTCTGGAGGGAGATCCACCGAGACCACCACCTCTAAATAAATCATAAAGAATTCCTTCTCGACACCAGAGTTCTTCACTGTCACTGCAGCTCAGAACAACATAGCAGCATCTGGTACAAGTGGTACAGCAGGAAAAAGGAAGAGAAAGAGGAATAGATAGATAAAGAAAGAGGGAAATACAGAATGGAAAGATGGAAGGAGTTCACTGTCAAGGTGGAAGGAGTTTTATAGAGATGAATTGACTGACTGATTTAAAAGATTTTATCCCGGAAGAGTGGAAACTCGCCAGCTACAACCTCTGCAAAACCAATAAAACTGCCAAAGGCAAATATAAGGACAGGAGTCGAAAACAAGTTTAAATCCAACAACGCAAGAGGTATGTGGCAGGGTGTTAATAACATCTCGGACTTTAAAAGAAACAAAGTTACCACTGCAGACATTGCTCTTTAGTTTGTCTCTCCCGGACAAACTAAACTTTTATGCCCGTGTCGAGACCCACGACCTCCCCGTCCGAAGCGCGCTCTGGCTGCCCACACAGAGACACAGATCAGCACACAGTATTCGCAAAGCTGCGGGTCCAGATGCCATTCCATGTCCGGTTCTTAAAGTATGTGCATACCAGCTAGAGGGCTATCTCTTCCTCTCTCTGTCCATGATGCCCACATGCTTTAAAACAGGGGTGCCCACAATTTTTTGGTTCGCGATCTACTTTTCAATCTACCTAGTCAAAGCGATCTACCGGCTATATACATAGACACTTTTAATATTTTATTACTTTAATAAATGTATTATTAAATTATTTTGTCCTCAACTATAGATGTTTGCTGTATATTGCCATCACCTCACTGGTTTGAGTGTCATCTTCTGGTTTTAAACCGCAGTAAACACACACTTCAGAATAAAATCCTTTTTCAGGTACGACAATGTCCGAGTTGATGGCAGACTTACTTGACCGTTATATTACCTCACTCATTCTCTCTGTTTATTGTATGTTTTTTTTAAACTCGACTAGCACCCGACAAGTTCTTGTGTAGGTAATAAGCGCACGTGACTGTGCAGTTTGGCAGAATCGTGTAAACGCTGGATTAAGATTGTGTGTGGGGTAGAATCGCTTTTTACATGTTCCATCCTTTAAAGTCATTTTTAGCCCCTCTCTTACTCGCAAGAATGCTAGAGTTTTTAAACGTTTTTTTCCCTCGACATTTTTTCCCAATGTCATGCGATCTTCTCACAATGCCGACCAGTCGATTGCGATCGACGTAATGGGCACCCCTGCTTTAAAACATCAACCATTGTGCCAATACCAAAACCAATCAAAGCCACGTGCCTAAACGACTGGCGTCCTGTTGCACTGACAGCCATCTTCAGTAAGTGCCTGGAGAAGCTGATTAAACAACACATCTGCTCTCAGCTGCCTGCTTGACTCGACCCTCTGCAATGTGCGTACAGGAGCAACCGCTCCACACGTCTCTCTCCCACCAGGACAAGAACAACACGTATGTGAGAATTACTGCTCTGCATTCAACACCATAGTCCCTGACAAGATCATCTTCCTCAGACCGCCTTAGGAAACTTGAATTGGAACCCCTGTATTCTCCGCTCCTTCTACACCTGCACTGTGGAGATTATTCTGACTGACTGTATTACTGTCTGGTGCACTAACAACAGACAACAGACCTATTCCTCTGAGACGACAGACAACAGACCTATTCCTAGAAAATCTGCAACCTTCTCAACGTTTAAAAAAGCACTAAAAACTGAGCTCTTTCACCAGCACCCTAACACTGATTAAAATAAAAAAATTCTTTGTTTTGTGTTTTTTGTCTTGTGTTCACTGTTGTTGTTGACTCTCATGCTGCTCTGTCCAGTAAGTTTCCTTATATAGCCTGTGTAGACATCTACTGTAGCCTATTGTAGACAAACTGCTTCACTTGCTCCTCTTTTTGTAAGTCGCTTTGGATAAAAGCGTCTGCCAAATGACTGTAAAGTAAAGTAAAGTAAAGTAACAACACCGTAACAACAAAGACCTTCAGAGGGTTGTGTGATCGGCTTAGTGTGTTGTAGGAGGTGAGCTTCCCTCCATCCTGGACATCTACAACAGACGCAGCAAGAAGAAAGCAGAAATACGAATCATCGCTGACATCAGCCACCCGAGTCACAGACTGTTCTCTTTGCTGCCCTCGGGTACATATTCTACTAAATCTTTGTACATAGTATTAATATTATTGCACTGTATTGCCTTGTGGGTATTTTGTGTTTTGCACCTAAGTTTTCCACTCACCACAGCTCACAGTGTGGTGATGTAACAATAAAGTGACTTGATTTGATTAAGGAGAAAGCCAAAAACTAAGAAAGAAAGAGGAGAGAGTGAGTAAGAGAGAGAAAGACAGAATGTTAAAGAGACAGAGAAAAAAAACAGATACAATGAGGGTGGAATGATAAACACAGAAAGTGAGGGAATAATAGGAAGAGAGAGATCGCACCAGCTCGAGTGATGGAGTCCTCAGCCAGGAGAATCTGAAGAACATTCAACCTCCTGCAGAGCTATACGTATTAAATATACCGTCTTTACTCGCTTATAAGTTGACCCCCTAACTTCACCCGGGAGATGTTGATATTCTGTTTAGACCCGCTTATAAAACCTGGGTCTAAACAGAGAAGAGCCATGATGGCGGAGCACAGCAGTTTTATTTCTGCTCTTAGTTCATTTTATTTTTATAAAAGTGTGTTTGCTTTTGGACAGATTAGGCACGGTAGAGGACACTGCCACAATTGTTTGTTCCCATCTATTCTGTCTAGTGTTTGATGATTAGCTCAACGACTGATGTTCTCGTGCTTCCGTGGGTTTCCTCCTGGTCTCCGGCTTTCTCCCACAGTCCAGAAACAGGCAGGAGATCTGACGTCTGGTAAGTTGTCCACAAGTGACAGTGAACGTGCGTGTCCCTGCAGAAATAACTATGCAAATACGTCTGCTTGCCGCTCCTCTTTCACTGATAGGTACAAATGAAGAGTGGACACGGGCAGAGGTCGACTATTATTAGCAAGACGCCAACAGGAAACAACAACTTGACATTCAAGCGTGTGGAACCTGTGAAGAACCATCAGTCGTTGTTATTCATGTGACGTCGTCTGGGTGACCTCTACATGACCTTGGCCCACTGTTGATTTGCGTGTGTGGTGTAAAATAAGAGAGCGACTGAGAAAGGGAGTGAAAGAAGGAAGGAGGGAGAGAAAGCAAGTGTGTGGAAGAGGGAAACTGACAGAGAGCAGCAGAAATGTACAGCAACATACACAAGAAAAATGCAAAAAAAGGCAGAATTATAGTGATAGAGAGAGAGAGAGAGAGCAAGAGAAAAAAAATTGATAGTTAGAGAAAGAGAAAAAACAGAAAAAGTGAGATAGAAAGGAGCGGCGGAGAAAGACAGACAGGTGTTTTAGAAGAAATACAAATTTTGTATTGAGGTAAAAGTGAGACAGGCAGGTCATACAGACATACATAAGACAGACAGTTTTATGTAACAGACACAGATACAGATATAGAGAGAACGAGAGAGAGAGAAATATGCAGAGAATAAAATTGAGATAGAGAAAAATAAATAATGACAACAAAAAATGAACAAAAAGAGACAGTGAGCAATAAGAGAAATATAATCAGAGAGTGAAGTAGAGATTTATACTGTATATTACACATACTTTCTTTTTCTTTTTAGGATTGTGGTTTGATTTGCATGGAAACTCTGAGCGTAACATCACAGTAATGCCAGTGTTTGTGGACAGTAGCATCTCCTAAATGTAAAATGTACAGTAAATGAGATCTTCTCCTACAGAAATGTGTCATTGCTGATTATTGTAAAAGAAATTCCACCCGTCTCTGGTGTGAAACACCAACACAGAAACACCTCACAAAGAGACTTTTGTCTCAGCCAGAGGAAGTTCACGGTTTGCATGGATAAGTGTGTCTGTGAGCCACACAAGGAGGGTTTCGCAGTCCGGACCACCATGCACATAAAACAAAATGTTTATTCTCTTACGATTGTGTACGTAGATTGTTTTATAAAGGCCTGGTGTGATAGCTTTGAGGATCTAGACACTTCAGAATGTACACACACACACTTGATGTATTCACCCTGCTCATATTGGAACCAGCAGGAAAAAAAACACCTCGACGTGGCTCGTTCCAATCAGCAAGCGTTTCTCCGACACATTCGGCAGCTTTCCTCAGTCTGTGTGGCTCATTAAACGTCAGTGTCTGGGCTTCTCGGGCCTTTTTATAGAATATCCAATTAAACTCAGGTCAGCCATGAGGCAACACTGCGAGATCTGAGGTCACCACCTCCTTCTTCTTGTATTCTTTTTCATACTTGAAGCAATTTTAAAAAATAAATAAAAGATAAAATATTATGAATATCCCTGAGCTAAGGAAACACATCTAATAGGTCAAGACCTGCAATTCCGCGGTATTTTGGGAGACCCTGAGAAAATGGTGTCAACTAAATTATCTTGACGCATGAATGCATCTTCTGATAAGACTAAAGTGTTTTATGAAGCCGTGACAATAGAACAGGCCACACGCTGCATACACACGTGATGCATCTAGATATATTTTGCACGTTTTAACGCTCATGATTATGTATATAACTGCACCATATCTGGCAAACGTGAACAAAAAGTGGAACTTTTGGCAATACTCATGATTCCCTTGAAATCATGAAATAAACTGTAAATAAACACTAAATACGTTTTATTTCTACAGTACTTATGAAATAAAGCTAGATTGAGAGCAAACCAATGGTAGAATCTTCTCAGGACACGCCTCGTAACAGCTGGCAAACCAATCATAGCATTTCTCCAGAGAAGACCATGACCCTTTTGACCAAAAATGACAATATGGTGGCCAACCAATCACAGTATCTCTTGAGAGAATGTGGGGACAAGCACATTAACAACTGACCAATCAATAACAACGTCTTATGAGAAAAGCCACACCCATCTGTACATTGCCCTTAAACTGCAAACCAGCATCTTGAGAGAAGGTGAAATCACAAAAAAAATATTTTTTTAGAAGAACACATGGACACACCCTCATCACCTGACGGATGGTCAACCAATCACAAAGCAGACTAGCTATTTACACAAACTCACACAATCAATAATACTTATTCACTCATTCTTGGACTGTGGGACTGTCTGAGACACAGGGAAATCCCTAAAAGACCAGAACACTACCACCTTGACCACTAAAACAAAGCAGTCATCAATCAAGCCCGAACCCTAAAATGAAACCAATACTCTTGTTAAGTCAAAACCAACCTAGAGTATCTTGAGAGCATCGCAGTGCTTGCACTATATGTTTATTTCTTTGCCTTGAGGCTAAAATTTATGATTGATTCCACCCATAGGCACTTTTCTTTAAGCATATCGATTTATTTTCTCTAGTGATGCTCACTAAAAGTCAACTGAGTTTAGTTATACTCAAGAAAATAAGTCAATACAATTACAGAAAAATGTAGCCGACCAACCGTGCATAATGTGGTCAATCACAACATCTCATCGGAAAAGATGAGGACCATCCAATCACAGCATTTATTAAAAGAATGCAGAGCTGCTCAAACGATCACACCAAATAAGTGACTTTTTGTGAGTTTACTCATTTGAAAGAATAAATCCATACATGGAAAGAAAAACGTGGTCAGCCAATCACAGCATCTGTTCAGAAAAAATACAAAACACATGGTACAAGCCATGGGATTTAAACGTACAAGCGTACAAAATTTACTTGGAAAAAACTGTAGAATTGATCAGCAGTGTGTCTCACTGTATTTCAGATTCTGGTGAGCGTTTCAAGTCCACAAATGCGTTGGTTTATTTTAAAAATTCATAGTAATTTGCCACATTAACTCTATTATAGAATGTCTTTGGTTATGACCTTCAAACCAACTGGTTGATGTAAAAATTATGAAAAAAAATTTAATTATTCATGTCAGTATTTTGCAACATTAGAGCAGGTTTTCTGCCCTGAGTAATTCCCGGTCCGATCTGAAGACATCTGCTCGGATTCTGGCCTGTTGATGAACCTGTTGTTTTATTCATCGGGATAAAAGAACGTCCCACATCAACAGGCGAGAACCAACCAGTATGTCAGAAACAATCTGTCAGGATTCAGTCTCTCTCTCTCTCTCTCTCTCTCTCTCTCTCTCTCTTTCTCTCTTAGTCTCTCTCTCTCTGTCTAACATTTAATGGTTAAAGGTTTATATTTAATAAAATTCTCAAGACTTTTAAACATTTATAAACATTTACTATCGAGTGCAACAAGTCAATAACGTCAATGTGGATTTTGTGGTTTAATTTTAATGTGAATTCATTTTAATGTGATGCTTCTTGAATGCAAAATGTTGTACTCACACACACACACACACACGCACACAGTCACAGAGAGAAGGCTAGCTGTAAATAACACAAGCAGGTGAGAAGGGAAGAGGTGAGCCGTGACTTCAGCAGGAGGAGAGAAGAGCCCTTATGTCACAGAACATCACACACACGGCGCAAGTGTGTCTGGGGTGTTAAATATTCATGTGCGGTTGTGTGTGTGTGTGAGTGTCTGGCGCGTTTCTGTGAACCTGTTGGACATTATGTAAATGTGGTGTCTCTGTGTGTGTGTGTGTGTGTGTGTGTGTGTGTGTGTAGTCAATAATCACAAATAAATCATGTGTGAGACCCTGTAGAAACATGTGAATTTAATAACCAATAAACAAAGCCTTTAGTTACTTATATTGTGTATCAATAAAAAAAACAAACCTGAAGTGTGCTTTGATAATGTCCGAATAAACATTCCACGCTCATAAGAACTAAAGGCTTCACACTTGGACTTGAAGTAATTAATTATAAATCAGCTTTCCTTCTCTGAGTTCCACGATAAAGTGAAGCAAGGAACAAACAAGAAACATGGTCATATTTATCACAGTGTACAGGCTACATCTCTATGTAATCATTTGCCTCAATGTATCGTAATGCTGCAACTTGACCCCCCCCCCCTCACTCACACTCACACACACCCACACACAAATACAGTTCAATACTTTTATGCTTTGAAATATCATAACCTAACATAATTTAATAAGCTTCTTAAATGTTATTATAAATATGAGAATCGTTGACAAATAGGTTAAAGGGCCAATGTTAAAATAAATATATACATTTTATATACTGTAAACAGTACAGTACATTTTTGGAAGATGTTTGTACTGTAGAAAAACTACAGTACGTGTTCTAAACTTTTAGGATAACAGGAGTAGTATTTTTAAATGAATGATTGACAAGCCAAACTGTTAAAAGTTTCCACTAGGTCTGAATAACACACACACACACACACACACACACACACACACACACACACACACACACACACAGAGAGACTTTAAAGGACCTTTTTTAGAAGCTAGACAGATTTTCACACTGAAGCGTTTGAGGAATGCTCAGTCGCTCGAATCTGAAGAGAACTAAAGGCATCGACTGATGCTGGGAGTAAAATGCGATCGATAGCAATGCAGATGCTTGTTTACTGTTGCTGCTAGAGAAATAAAACCGACTTCTTCACATACCCACACACACACACACACACACCTACTCCAGCCCCACTCACCTCCACCCATACATACGCTGCTATTTAAGATGGCAAATAATAAATATTAAACGCCTTCATGCTTTGACAATGACAGGAAGTCTCACAAAAGGGGCGTGGCCTGATCCAAAGCCCGATCAATGGTGCTAATGTACTGTGAAAAACACAACAACAGTGTTCAATTATAAGTGGCGTTCAGGGGTGTAAGCAGTGTTGGGCAGTAGCTTCGCTACAAGTAGCGAAGCTATTAGCTTAACTACATTTTTCAGTAGCTTGCTGGTAGCGAAGCTATTTTCTGATTCAAGTAGCTTTTCAGTAGCGAAGCTATTTTTTTGCTCGAGTAGCGGAGTAGCGTCCGCACAAGCTACATTTCTCTAAAGCTACATTTACGTTGAAGTTTCACATTCGCGGCGCTGCTCTACGCGCTCGCGAATAAGCCGATGCTTAAGAGTCGATGCTTTGTACCGAACGACAAAAACCGACTCCCACAAGAGTGGTCAGATCTGCTGAAACTTTTTTGATGGGTGCACGATTCGGCCAATCACGTGTGAGGACAGAATAAACTCGCCCATTATGCGAATGAAGAGGGCGGAGTCAGAACGAAGCGCGTCCGGTAAATGATAGGAGCGAAACCGAAAAAGCCGCAGCATCTGGCCGCAATTCAGTGAAAGTGCCGACTAAATCGCCCATTATAGCCCTTTGGCTGGGGGAGAGAGGACGAGCGAACTTTCTGTTGTTTAATTAAAAGTTATGTTGAGTAATTGATTTTCACAAATAATACCATAAGCCAACAAATGGAGGAGTTAAGTAATTATGGAATAAATACAGTGTATTTATGACAAAAAATCTGATTTTGAATGTTTTAAGGTAATGGAAATATCTGAAATTGCCAGTACAAAATATAAAAAGCCATCCAAAATGCAATACATTTTATATACATATTTATACCAGAAGTGTTTCCATTTACACCTGTTTAATTGTAAAAAATTGTAATGAAATAATAATAATAATAATAATAATAATTGAACCTTTATTAGTCCCTCAGTGGGGAAATTTTTTCTCTGCATTTAACCCATCCGATCAGCCAAGTTGCTTTGGATATAAGCGTCTGCTAAATTACAGTAAAGTAAAGTAATTGTGTGGAACATGTTTATTGTTGTTTTTTGTTTTGTCATATTTGTTACAATTTATTTAAACTGTTTGGAGCTTTTAAATACAGTAAAGAGTTAAATGGAATGGTTATACCTACTGTTTCATTGGCAGTTTTTGTGATTACTGAAGCATTGACTTGGAATAAAGGTCAATTTATAAATTTATTGAAGTAGTTTGAATGTAGTTAAGCTACTTTAGCCATGTTGTTGTAGCTTAGCTTCGCTACATTTCCCAGAGGATAGCTTCACTGTAGTGAAAGCTACATTTATTGCAGGTTAGCGAGTAGCTTAGCTTACTACATTTTATAAGTAGCTTGCCCAACACTGGGTGTAAGGTACTTGAGTAAATGTACTTCGTTACTTTACTTAAGTATGTTTTGGGCTACTTTGTACTTGCACTGAGTATAAAAAAATATAAGCAACTTTTACTCTCTACTCCACTGCATTTCTGATTGAGTAGCTGTACTTTTCACTCCACTACATTTAAGCGAACACTACTCGTTACATTGTTACTCGTTACATTGTAATTGTGCGCGACAAGCCTGAATCGATTTATACCGCGGTTAATTTCTTGGGCGGACGAGGTGAATATCGCCATCTTTAGGCTGCTGCAGGTAATGGAGGCTATTTGTGAATTAGAAACCACAAGAACGCAAATTAGGGGCGAAAAAATGTGTTTTACAAATGTTATTATATAATATATAACTTTATATAATACATATAATATATAATTTACTAATCAGATTAATCATTTTATTTTATATCTACGTGCAAATGTAAGTGATTGAGACTGACGTTTTGTTCTTTTTATCTACTTTGTTCTACTAGTTTTCAAACATTGAGGTTAAATTCTGTTTCTGTCTTGGAAAACAATAGATTGTTTTCACATTTCTTTTTTTTGGGCCTATATTGAGCATGAATAAAAATACTTCTTAATACTTAAGTTCTTTTAAAATTGGATACTTTGCTACTTTGACTCAAGTCTTTTTGAAATTGGTGACTTGTTATTTGTATTGGAGTAATTTGTACAGTAAGTATCTGTACTTTTACTCAAGTATGGCTGTCCGGTAGTCTTTACACCACTGGTGGCGTTTCACCAACAGCAAGTTCAAACCCGGTGTGAGTTGAAGTCAGGAGTCCAGACTGCTCCCCATAATCCCGCACAAGCTCCTTACCCAGCAGCTCTCCGCCATAAGGAGCTTATTTAATACATGTTTAAATGTCAAAAGCACTCAACTGGCGACGATTAGCATTAGCATACAAGACGTTTTGGCATTATTCAAAGTCTTTGAGGTCAAGTGTGAAGAAATTATACCAAATTAGTGATTTTCTGCACAGTTTATTAGTCTTGATAATGAGTCCTATAGTGCTATACACAGTATGTACGCTCACTAATTTTGTCTAAAGATAATATTTTGTTATTTCAAAGTTTTTTTTACAGAAACAAACTTCTGTGTGAATCATGACCTCTGATTAAATGAATGTGATGGAGTTCAATCTCTCCATACAAAGAGAAGTTTCTAGAACACAGAGGAAAGCTTTCTTTATATTAGAGCAATATTTGAAAAAATAGAAAAATAAATATAATTATCAATGATTTTACAATTTCTTAATTTTCATTAGATATTCATATATTACAATTTACATGCTTTAAAATCTAGCTTTAAAATATTTATGTACTGCATAGGTCAGTTTATGGAAAAATGTCACGTTATTAATGTTACTTTGATTATGAGACACGCAATACATTTTTAAAAATAATGTATTATATACTATTTATATACAGTATACACAGCATGTGTATGTATTATACTTTATAGTTCATTAGATTCTTTTTTTACTATATAAAAATATTTAGAAAAATGCAACAAATGCAACCATGCTTGTCCTCACTGATGCCTGTATGAAGCAGTGAAACTCAACATCAGCAGCACATCTGTTGATTGTCCAACATCTGCATGTGTTTGCATATTAATGAATAATTATGCTAATATGTTTGTCTCTGCCTCTTTGACTGATGCAAAGGAAATTATGTCTTGTGGCAGCCAACATAGCGCGTGTATTTATTATTAGATTGATCATCAATGTATGTGAGCTTTGTGGACCAAACACTGCCACTCTTCTAAATGGACGGTGAGGTCTCCTACAGAGAGGTATCAGAAGAACAGACTCGTTTGTTCACACGGACGGAATAATATGACTGAATTAAAGAGTTTCCCCTTAAATCGTGATGAGTCTATAAGCAAGCGAGAAGATGACCGCCCGGTCCAAGAATAACTCCCTTTGACCATCATCCATCAAAGAGAGAACAGACGTGACCGCTCCACTTAAAACCAGGATGAGTGTAGCTAAGAACATTTTAAACTCGCTCCTCACTCATGTGACACACAAAGATAGTCTGTCCTAATACTCGCGGCTCAGTTATAGTAGAATGAACGTGAGCTGTAGAAACATCTCACACGCAAACTTACACTTCTATACATGCAACACATTCACTTTGCTAAAGTGTTGTTCGTGTTTGTTTGTCTACAATGTTTTAAATTAGATGTTCAACTGTATTCAATTTAACTGATCAATTCTTGAAAAGTGTTTGCAATATAAAGGACTTTCCAGTTTTCTATATACAATAATTATCTAGATGTATTTTCTGATCTAAAAAAAACTCTAAATGTTCAAATATGTCTTTATGATAAACATTCTGATTGTAATATTTATAGACTATCGTTTATAGTGTAGATGATATCCAATATAAATTATAAAAATCTAAAAATAATAATACATTTTATTACATTTTTGAAAAATGTTCACAAGGAAAAAAGACAAATGTTGACAATTGTGACTGAGATTATGACAGATACTCAAGAAGACAGACGCAAAGAGAGTCAGACAGAGTTTTAGACAGTCAGACAAAATTACAAAGTTCATAATAGGAACATAATATAAATATAAAGTTAAATATCTACAAAGTTTTAAATAGGACGCGTCTGTTTGCTTAGAGACAGACTCTAGGGCTTATTTTTAGCTAGTTTAATAAATCTGTTGTGGTTTTATTTTGTAAAAATGTGCAAAAATTGTAAATAATTCTGTAAATGTAAATAAAACGCAACATTGTTCCTTTCAATCGTACATTTCAAAAACCTTCGTCAAGAACAACACACACACACACACACACACACACACACACACACACAAACTAGAGTACGAGTGGTTGAGAAGTCGGGTCACACGTAACTCTGATGATTATTTTTAGACAAAGGTGGAAAGAAGAGTGTAGGCTTCTCGGACACCAGCAGACACTGTCACACGAAGCCGACTCTTGTGGTGAGCTTCAGGAAGAGGAACAAAACATCTACTTTCTAATAAACAACAACGGGAAAGAAAAGAAGGATTTGTCAAAGGGATTAAATGTGTCAGAGGCAAGAACACTCCAGCATATCACCCTCATCACCTTCGTTGTGTTCCTGACCCGATCACTGCAGAAGATAGATGGCTGAAGGTAGGGCAAAGACTACCAGTGAGAGACCACCCTGTAGAGAATTTAATAAAGCCAGAAAAACAGCAGCGGGGATTTGTCTGATCCGACTCTATTCAGACATTTTCAACCAGTGTGGCTCCCCGATAAGAAATATGGCTGCCATACGGTTTCTCTGGCTTGAGCAAATCTGAACTATGGCTGCACGTTATCAAAGTTGTTGTTCTTCTCGCCCTGTGAGTGGTTGGTAATCTACGTGTGTGCCATCAATGTACTGAACAAATGTGAAGTCATCACAAGTTTGGGACGCTATGTTTTTTGTAAAAATAATAATAATCAAACTAAAACGAGAAGCGTGTTTTGCCTTCTCTGTCAGCTGAAAACAAACTGTAACTTAATAAATACTTATCACTCTAGCATAAAACATATGTATACATAAAGCTTAGAATGTGAAAAAAAAGTGTAAGTAAATACAATGTTGTCTGTTTATCTAATCCGTTTGAATCTAAAGCTTTGGCGTTTCAGAGCAAGTTATTTGCAGTTGAAAAAGAACTGTACGTGTTGCTGCTGAGAGGGGAAAAGTAGGTCAGTGTCACTTAAACACTTTGCGCCTAAGTGACGCCTGAACGCCTGAACTCAGTGCCGTTCTCTTGGTTCTATGCATTGCACAATGCCAAACCGAAAGATAAAAAAATGCAACTGTGATTATTAGCGTTAAAAATAATTAGCGATTTAAGCACTTAAAATTAAACACGTGCATTAACGCGTTAACTTTGCCAACAACAGAACCAACAGCCCAAACTAAAATAAAAATTGCGTATTTAAATTGTCTTATGAGAACTCTCATCTCCTCTCTGGAGGAACAACTGATCTATTCAAATTAGAATATCTACCTCCAAAGTGTCTGCTAAATGATGGTAAAAAAAAAGTTTCCTTGCAAAAAAGCGGTACGTGTATCTACCAACTCTGGTGACCATGGTCAACTCTGGTCTTTAAAAGTATGCATACTGTATTAACAGTAAAACACTGTTTTTAATCCACATTACAATACTCAAGTAAACGAGTCTGCCCATGATGCATTGCAAAAAATACAGCAAAATGCTGTCAATCCAAAAAAAAAATATATTCAGAATTTTGACTTGTAATAATAAGTATTGTATTATTTTATTACTAAATTATATTAGGCTGTTGCTATGAGACAATCTGTTACAAAGTCACTGCCACTTTATAAATAGGTGCATATAAAATTACTTTTAACTCCTCGACAGAGGTCATTTTGATTCGAGAAGAACAATATAAAAATCAATGAAGTGGATAGTGATCAACCCTTGGATCTAGAGGACAGACCTTTATTCTGCTCAGACGTCCGCCTTCTAGCAAATATGCAAGACTGATGGTATAATGAATTTTGAACGCTGGAGATGATGTCAGACCGGATCCCAGAACAAGAAAAGTGATCTCATACTGACAGTCACGGTCAGAGGAGGAGAACTGACCAGACATGGGAGCAAACTTCAAAAGAGTAAAAAGCATGTTCGGTCCCCAACTCCATAACTGAATTAGTGAGGCCCATTTTGGAGACCTTCCAAAATCCAAAAGGCAGGACGTATTCAACACTCATTTTATACAAATTATACAAGTTTAATGTGGCCTTTCTGAGTCGCGAAGCAGACACAGAGTCGTCTTTTTAGTCTGCATTGATTGATAGGTGAAGGCTACATTCGAAAAACGGTTAAAACACATCCCCAGTGAAGACCACAATGGATTGGACAGAAGCAAAGAAACATGGCCTGAGCTTGTTTCTCTGTTTGCATGTCACAAAAATGAATGTGAAAAGGAAATGGATGTTCAGGTGGACCTTATAGACTAAAATTACAACTATACATATCTGTACATCTATATCTGTACCACTACAACTGTTTTTATTCCTACTGTAGGTTGAAAATAAAATAGATTCTTGGAAAGCCAGTGTCAAAATCACCATAATGATTTCCAAAACCTGTGAATCTAGTGTCCAGATATTAATAAATGTATGTTATTGGGGAACTGGCTGCACTTTGTATTGCGCTGGCTGTGCAAAAGCGAGAATATTATCTGTCAAACATTACATGCATGTCGTGTCCCATAAATGCCCAAAAACATCTTTATTACGTAGACTCAATGATGGATAACTCAATATATTACTAATTCAGTTGTGTGAGCAAGAGTGATTTGTTCCAGCAGATCCACAGCAACCTGTGGAGAACATCTCGTGTCGAATAACAGCATTACGTGTGTCTGTTTATTGCTTTCATCAACAAGAACTAAAAAAAAGATTTTAATTAAATGGAAAAAAAGACTAGTGTAATCATTTGCTTTCTAAGCCACATCCATCCAGTTCAAACACTTGGGTTACAAACGCGGGTCTCAAACTTTGGGTTCCAAATTCGGATCACAAAAGGGATTCCTAGCTTAGGTCGAGGGTCTCAATCTTGTGTCTTGAACTCGGATCTCAAATTGGTCTGCCTAATGCATGTAATTAATGTAAGTCTCAAACTCGGGGCCTAGCACAAGTCACAAACTTATTCCTTAAACTCCTTAAAGTCTCAACCTCAGTTCATCCTTGCTGCAAAAAAATGCTGCCCACTTCGCAACTCCTGATATTCCAACCAATGCCTAACCCAAATGTAAGCATTTTAGACGGAATAATCTTTGAAATATATTCCATTCATAAGCCTTGTGATTATGGTGGAGTGGGACTGGATTAAGCATCAGATGGTCGAGCACAGCAGAATCGGGCTGCCAGAGCAATTGGTACCCAGCGCTCAGCATCCCAACACGCTGCTGAGACATGTTTGAGCAGTGACAAGTGAAATGCGGCAAAAACAGGAGGAGAGGTAAAGAGACAGAGCGACGGAGAATGAGCCCACCTGCTACAGTAGCAGCACTTCTGAGCCTCCACATATAAATCATAAAGCCCCGGAGGAGGAAACAACCTGCTCCTCATAACACTCACGGAGAAAAGCCAGACACCGGCAGCAGGGATAATACTGCTCAGAAGCCTGAAGAGGAAAATGACAGATTATATACACTCACGCGGCGGGTGCTGGCGCTGTCGGGTGAAAATCACTTTCCACAATCAGTTATTTTGATTGAGAAAGTCAAGTTTAGCTTATTTATTGAGCAGAACAATGAGCTTGACCAGAGATCCCAAACCAGCGGCCCGTGGGCCAGATCCGGCCCCTGAGGGTGGCACATGTGGCAGCTGTGGCGACTAATTTAGTGATTTTAATCTAATTGGGAAAAAAAAGAGTGTGCACTTTTAATAGTGCAATAACTTTCCATCAGAGGCAATCAGCAGGCTTCCCTGAAGGATAAATATTAAAAATATATATAAAATATAAATATAAAAAAATAAATATAAAAACTATTAAAAAGTTTTTACCCTGTAGAAACGCAGGCCCACAATTCCCTGGAAAACAACTCAGCCATGCACATTCGCTGAACACGACTACTTTACCCTCATCACCTCAGCATCGGCACTTTTTACAGAGTCTATAAACTGGGATGGTGTAAAACATGTACAGTTATCACTCTTTCACTCTTGTTTGTGACTGTTGCGTGTGTACAAGTATGTCCATGTCCCTTGTGTTCTTTTGATTTGTATTTTGCACTGTGTGTTTTCGCTTGTGTTCTTTCTTATTTGTATGTTGCACTCTTTTCCTGTATTTGCACCTTAAATTTCGTTGCACCATTGTGCAATGACAATAAAGATTGCCTTATCTTATCTTATAAATGTAGGTAAAAGTCTCTGGAAAATTCCAGATTAAAGGAAGAACCTAAACTGGTTTCTGAAGAACAACTGCAGACATTAGACTAATAAAATAGGCAGCGTGGTCACCAGAGTCACCAAATAATAATTTGTAGACTCAAATATCAACATTTCAACATTTGTAAACCTTGTGGCCCGCAAAATTCTACAAAACACTACAAGGTCAAGTTTAATCATCAAATTATGAAATATTGGGTAAAACTAACTGACTGACTGTGACCAGTGAGCAGGACAATAGGAAACAATTGCTAGGAAAACAAAACTGACCTTGAAAGAATCTAGAAAGAAGCAGACCACAGATGCTATTCTCCAAATCTAACTGGTTTTGTTGTTGTTTTACCTAAGCCTTTTAAAAGTCACTTTTGAAGTTCCTGCAAAGAATCAGAAGTTAAACCAAACAGCCATTATATTCCCCAACATCAAATGCAACTTGAAATGAGACATGATAGAAAGCTGAATGTTGTGGGTTTAAAATGCATCAGCCGGTGCTGGTTTGACACTGGTCACATAAAAGCACCAGAAAATTGCTAATCTGGTGGAAACAAAGCAAAGCTCAGCCTGGTCGCATCAAACACAGAGTTAACGGTTCTTCAGTCAAGTGTGAGCCTTTTTACTTCTAAAAGCCTGGAGCCAAAACGACAGGAGGGCGTGTCGGCTAAATTGGGCCGTCTAAGCTGGAAAAATCATTGTAGGACCATTAAGATCGGTAAAGACCCTGAGCTCCAGGACCTGGAGAAGATGAGCAATCCTGTGACTCAGGAGGAGCGGACAGTGGTTTTGAGCGATTAGCCAGTGCTTGTGACTTAAATCACCAGCTAATGGGCCTGTTGAGGAGAGACCAGAGCAATGCATCTGGAACCACATGCTCTTCCCGCGCTGCATCATCTGTTATTCGCCTTGTGGACCTTCCACATAAGAGAACCCCATGCTTTTATACAATGCGAGAATGATGAGCACAATTTCGATGTTTTGATAGAGTAAGTTTGTGTCTTGTTGATACCCTCATTAGGGGAACATGCATTGCCTACCAAACGGGATAGCGAGTAGCAACACAGTTTCACAGTAAAACATCACTTTGTAGATCACAACCCAATAATAAACTGGCCTCATTGGCGCCCATTATTAAACGGGCAAATTTTTCATATAGATCTACTTCCATTTCTGGGTCACGGGGAACTGGAGTTAATTCCTGGGTCTGGGCCTGAAGCCGAGAAACACCATTAATTGGTGGCGAACCAATGACATGTTGTGAAAAATCTTAATGCTTTATAGAAAATTTACAAGTACTTTGAACAAGCACAAAGTGTCTAAAAGTTGGTGAGCGCCACCTTGTGTCAGATAAAAAGCGAGAAGGAGGAGCTAAAGGAAGGAACAGATGAAAAGAAATACAGAGAAGGAGAGATTGATTGAGGCCTTCACAGTTTGATAGGAAAATGACAACACTTGTGTGTAACAGATGCTCAATGGAGGCTGGGACATGGAAATATAGATGAATAAAAGAGTGACAAAGATCAGAGAGAGTCATGCAGTCAATCTCTCAGACAAGTGAGCAGGATGAAGAGGAAGAGGAGGTGTGCTCCTTAGATGACCCAAAATAAAAGCCTGATCGCCTAATATGTCGCCGTTCGACAAGTTTGCTGGATTCATCAAGAATTCAAAAGAGCCAATCTTGAAGAACCATGACCAGTCAAGCTTTAATAGCTGCTTAAATGGGCTAAAGTTATTGTCCACTGACCACAAAGACCACTGACAGCAGAATATGGGATTGAAGCTAATCTAATTTTCACACAATAAAACTATTTCCAAATAAGACCAGAGAAAGTGGACACAATTTGAGTGACAGTGTGACAAATTCAGTCGACGCCGCTTAGTCAGGCCACTTCAGGACACAACCATTTAGGCCCAATAAAGCGGCTGCCCTAATAAAGCAGCGCTGAACACGCCCCCCTTATAATTAATTAATAATTAATAATTACTCTGAGGCGATGCACTGCCACAGAATGATGTGCGTTTACCTTCGTTTTCATAGATCTGAACACTGGTGATTTATATATAATTTTTCTCATCTCCCCTTAAATTTTGCCCCAATAAAGCGTGACAAATTTGAGTTGAGAGATACAATTTGTTTTAGGACTTTAGGATTTGGCCCAATAAAGCGGTTGTCCCCTCTAACCGGCGACCCAATTAAGAGGAGTCGACTGTATATATAAGAGAATCCGTATAAAGACTTGAAGGTCCAATTACTGAAGAATGAACAATTTCTAGTATGATTTCAAACAGACCTGACCACTTTCCTTTTTACTATCTTTCTAATATTAAGACAGAAATAAATAGCCACTCATTTGAATTGTTTCCTAACAGATAAGGAGGTTTGAGGGAGACGTTAGGAAAGCGTCACATGTCCAGACTAACGGCCCTTTTTACACAGAAAAGGCCTCATGCGCAATCTGTCTCCCATTTTCCATGCTGCCCTCTATTCTTTTGAAAAGGTGAACAAACAACACTGGATTGGTTTGAAATGTTTAAAATCTCCACCAGCATCCTGATTTTAAATATTATCCATGCACCACAGTAATAAAGCCAAATTCCTGGAAAAAAATGAAGAATAATGAACATTAATTCAGGATGAAATGTAAATTCTCAATGACTAGAGGCTTGAAATGAATGCAAATCAATTGGGATTCATTAAACATTTCTACTTGAGTGAGAAACGGAAAGGAACTTTAATCGTACGTGTTATCTGTCATGCAATTTAATGACAACAGACCAGAATTTAACACATGAAGAAAACATTCAATAGAACAGCAGCCAAAATCCCAAGGACGAACGCTGGTTAATGACATTAATCATTTTTAAAGGCACGTGCACGTAAATGAAATTTCACACGGCGACTGAACCATGAACATTTTGCTAGAAACGTGAAAGGAATATTAATCGCCTAAAAGCTTGACGTTCGCCACAGTAAGAAACTCCGGGAATGCAAGTCGACTTAAAGATTAGAGTAAAATTATTTCACTAGGAACTGTTACGGTGCCACAGGGGGGAATGAAGTGAATCACGAGAACTGCAATTCAAGCAGAATTAAAGTCGTCCATTGAATATGGAACAGTGCAGCTTCAGAATTCCAGATCTATTGAACATACATTAATAAGTAGGCAAATTAAATCAACTACAAGGCATTAATGTCTCGGTAGTTTAAAACTAGAAGACGGGGACGAAGTAAAATCCGTTCAAACGTTTGGCACTCGATTTGTCACGTGTAGTGGTCAAGACAGTTTATAAGGTTGAAAATGGCATTGATGTATACATTTTCTTGTCAATACAATTATTTTCAGATCTCAACTTTTCAAAAAAATATGAAACACATTGCTGTGAATACACTTCTAAATGTGTCAATACAAACACAGTTGCAGACACTTTACAACAGGTTGTAATGGATTTTGTCCATCATCATTCTCTCTGTTTTCCACTGTACACCAATTCATCCTTGATCTCTTTATTCAGATTCATGCAGTGAGTGCTTCCAAACAATGCGCTCAATTTGTCAGATCAGGAGACTCAGATATTGTCCAGGAATTAAAATCCAAGCAAATCAGAGCTCAGTGGGAATTCTTTTCTGCAATATAAATGAGAACACAACAGCCTATTCACCTACTGCAATTACAAAGACCATACATGCTCAGAGCTTTACAAGAGAAATTAAAACCATGACACAGAAGTAGTAAGGAGTGCGGAGGAATTAAACGAATGTAGAAACTCTACTCATTCATCATAAGGACATCTGGATTTATAGCAACCATGAATTCCGACACATTGAAACTTGTACAATTTGTGATTTAACGAATGGAAATGAATAAATTCCATCCACAACTTTCTCTTCAGACGTGAAGATCACTCGACGTCTAGATGCACTAGCACAACACGTTCTGTTAAAGGCATCATCCGATGGTCTGGGATTACTTTCTGTGCATTGATCTGACCTTGAGCCTCAGATCACGTAAAAACCACCGCATCTCCAGAGAAGAAAGCAATTTCACAGCAAAGAATGGTAAATGACTTGACACACACTCTTCATAACGTGAGCCCACAGGCTGATTTACAGGATTGAGCAGGGAAACGCACGCATGCTGGCGAACTTGCTGTTAGCGCATCAAACCGTCCATTTAGAAGCATCATATTTGACAATTTGATGGAACAAAACAGCGCAGATTACATTTTTTTCCTCCATCCTGTGGAAATGCTGCAGACTTTGAGTCTTACTGTACACAGCCGCCATCGTTCCGCTCTCAAGGGAAAAACAAGCCGGTTATGAGGCTCGTTTTTTTTCCTCACTCGCCTTTGTGTGCAGCAATACCGGCTGAAATATTACAGCACTTCTTGTCTTCCCGATGTTACTGTACTGTATCTGTTCATTTTAAATTGATGCGAGTTGTCAATGTGTCAGTGTTAAAATTGTGCTGTGTATTTAGCCATCCACTTTCTGGATTATTTTATTATAAAGACATAATCTAATCAACATACATATGGATTTTAAGATGTTATTTTTGCTAGTATGCCGTTTTTGGTTCGACTCCCAGAAGTGAATTTAAAATATCCGCATAGTCTTTACTTTTTGAAAACTTTTAAAAGCGATCTTTTAGACAAACACAAAATTCATGGTTAATCCCACAAAGCTTTTTACTGCTTTTTCATTAGCTTCATCTTGGCTTTTCAGAGGTTCTGTCCTGGCTTTGGTGGTTGCTTCATTCAAAGCTCTTTCAATCACTCTACATTCTGCAAGCATTAGGGAGATAAAGCACAATGCTTTGAGGAGCAGATCATTAAAACACCTCCGCTTTTCCTTTCTCTCGGTCCCAGTGGCTTTAGGAGCATGTGGTGGTGTATTAAATTCATGAATCATCATTACAATGTCAAGACTTCTAAGTGTCATTAATATTCGCCTCATGCTGATGTACGGTCTCTTCATCTTTCTGTTGCCTTTTCTAAACAAATAAGGGTCTTTTATCATGGGGAAAGTGCAACGCCTATTGTGGTTGTTAAATATCTGGCTTTGTAGAAAAATACAAAGAATCATCTTAGGAACCTTCAAATGTGCCAATTGAAAATCCATAAAGATGTCAAAAAATGTTGTAGCTTTTGGCATCAATCTCTCAGTAAGTGATTTTTCTGTAATTATCCAGTGTTTGTGCATCTGTCCTGTGAGTAATTTTGCATATTTTCTGTAGGTTAATCATATCCTGCTAGCTTAGCCAGTAGCTTCTCTGTACCTCAAGTATTGTTGGTTATCTTAGCCAGTAGCTTTTCTGTACCTCATTCTGTAAGTGGGCTAGTATTCATCCTGTTAGCTTAGCCAGTAGCTTTACTGTACCTCATCCTGTAGATTTCTTGTAGCTGGATTAGTATCGTTCCTGTTATCTTAGCCAGTAGCTTTCGATAACCTCATCTTGTAGATCCCCTGTAGCTAGGATTACAACTTTAGATACTTCAAAATAAAGGATGCGGAGGTGGGGCTTTGGGGGCGGGGCCATGTGGGCGTGGCGACGACAACATAATTTTATGTTACAGGGATTAACGTTAAAATGTTTTCAGGGAAGTATAAACACCTATACATTTAAAATAAGCCTGTAATAAATTGAAATGCAGTCAGTCAATAGACTTATCTATGGATAATTGTATTTTAACAACTATCTAAACATGGACATACCACATACATAAAATAGCAACAGACTTTGGATAGTGAGGTTTTTTATTTAAATTCTAAATTTGAATTCTAATAATTTACTGGTTTATTTTCTTCACTCATTGGCATTGCGTTGTTTATAATATGTTTTTAATATATTATACAAAACTTTACAGACACGTCCTCCCTCACTGGACAGATAAAAAACCAATCAAACTAGCGATGGCGTCGAGTGTTACCCAATCAAAAGTAGGAAAGCAGAATCTTCATTAAATGCGTGAGGGACGTCATTACATTATTAAAAATACGGGACAAATGGCGTCCCGTATTGATTCAACACGGGACGCACAATTTCGCTCAATTACTATTTTTGCCGTAACCATAATCAGAAGTGCAACTTGTCCAGTACATTTCCTGTAGCTGATTTAGTATTTTTCCTTGTAGCTTAACGAAGTAGCTCTTGCAACATCCACTAAATGCATAATTGTAAATGTAATAAATCCACGCATCACTGATGTGAAGCATGTACATTAGCATTTGAAAGGTCATTATAGGATTGAGTGTGTGTGCGCGCGCATGTTATTATTATGAATCCTAATAATATTTGTGTAATGCTTGTCAATCCGGTGCTATTTCTGTCCAGCCGCAGCGAAGCACAGAATGTTTTTTCATCAGGTATTTCAAAAGGCAGAACTAGGCTGCGTCCTGCTGTGACTGTATGAAATAGATTTGTTTTATGTATTTTTTTTTTCTTATTCTCAAAGTAATCCATTGGGGCAGAACACACATATCACCAAAGCACTGGAGCAGGGACTGATGCCTTTGAAAAATAAGATCTCCTACAGATAGTTCTGCCTGTGAGATCGGATCAGACTGCAAAGTTCTGGTATAGGCGCATTCGTCTTCTGCTAGTCTTTTCCAAGAAATAACATTTCTTTCTAAAAACATGTATATACACATCACTGGACGGTTAAAATTTCAAATGGCAGAAGATTGCTTCATTCTTTATGCACTTGGTGGCTGTTATTAATGCTCAAAAGCTGTTATTACTGCTCACTCATTCATTAGCTCCTGTAATGGCCCAGAAAGCCGCCGTCTGCGTGATTACATCAACTCTGTGCCAACCCCCCCCTTATGTTTGCTTTTGCAGTTGTAGCATTGAAGAGTGGCCTGAAGATGGAAAACATCATCTTCTGGTGCTGGAGGCTTGATGAGACCCACAGTTAACGGGAATGTTTTAACATGCTTGTGGACCAAGTGTTTCACAACAGATTTCTTGTTTAATGTGTTTGCTAGTTCTCATGCTTTTCACACAATTAGTTATTATAATAGAATGACAGTAAGCAATTGTTTGTTGGATGGCATTTCAGTGTAATGTCAGATCACTGTAATGCACTGTACGCAGCTCATCCTCAATCATCACTTTTTCACCTCAGGATTGTATGAAATATAACTGCAAGGCAAAGACCCGTGATCACAGAAAAAATATAAATATAAATATACAATTCTATAATATAAATATAAACAAATCTAAATGTAAATCGATCCCTTATTTGAATGCCAATGATCAATAAAAATCAAATTACAGTAAATCATTCTGTTACACGCCAATCTGTCCCCAGGACACAACGGCTTAGGCTGCCCACTGCTCCGGGTTTGTGTGTGTGTTCACTTCACTGTGTGTATGTGCACTTTCACATATGTGTTAAATGCAGAGCACAAATTCAGTATTGTCCCTAGTGGCCATATTGCCATCACCTCACTTTCCTTTCCTTTCCTATAAACAAATATAAACCATTATTTACATGAACAAAGAAAACGCAAACAAAACGTGCGTCAATGCGTCACTTGTTCTTTTCATTCATTCAACCATGCCGGTGTTCTAAAATTCTGTCCTACACATGAGGATTTCCTACATTGCGCTTTGTGCACGCACGATATACAATTACGTCATGTTCTGGCCACATCGGGAAGTAAAAAACGCATAGTTATAACAGTGGTAATAATTAGACAATCATACTAAAATAAAATAAAGAATATAAAGAATATAGTTTGGTGAAGTTTAAACATTTCAACAAATGTTCACAAAATGTACCATTTGCATGACTGTAAAGATAATTCCTGCTCAGTAACTTTAGCCTGAGAGTGTAGTTTTCATATTCAGGAATTTTATCTAGAAAAACGCATGTAAAAGCTGATGAACGCAAGTAGTTCGACCAGCCTCAACCTCATTCTGAAGAGCAGTAGACACATTGATGGTGAGATGGTTATTTGCATTATTTAAATACATATTGTCATCTTTTGCATTTTAAATTGCTTCAATTTATCCTTGTTATAACTGTCACAGTTTAACTACTGTCACCGGGCAAGGCAGGGTGGACTCACATGCACTTTGAGGATGAGATCACAGGAGCATGAAGGGTTAAGTTTTCTTCTGAAGTTTAATCCAATAAAGTACAAGAACGAGAACACGACTCTACGAGTGACAGGACAAACTGCAACAAACCCACAACAAGACAATGGCTGGACGAACTTAAATACACCGACTAACGAGTGACACAGAACAGCTGGATACAGATGATCGTGAAAGCATGTGGATAAACTAAGATGGAAGCGGCAAGGAATACTTCAAAATAAGAGTCCAGATAACGTTCAACATAAAAGTCCTGACCGGCTCTAAGCCGGTATCTGTGACAATAACGTAACAGTTAATGTAAAAATGTTTATGCTTTATTTCAAAGTTTTTAAAAAAAGTTAAAGAACTGTTAGCAACACAAGCAAGCTTCTCATTGGCTCTCCCAAGGAACACGCTCATTTGATGATCTGGAGCTGCTGATTCTCCTAATTAAGCACTTTCCTCTTAACAGACTCCACATTCACTCTTCATATGCTGTTCATAAAAATGGCATTTGATCACTTCACGTGTTGCGATTCAAATGACTGTGACTCAATTAAAACCGCAAACAAATTTAACCAATTTTCTTCAATTCTCAAAAATTGCACTGGTTTAATTAAAAAAGAGGTGAAAAGTACATTTTATTTAGTTTGTTACCAAAATGTTCTCAATATTTTAAGTGAAACACAGAACAACATCTTTTTCAAGGACACTTGCTCATTCTTTTTAGCAATCACATAATTTTTTTTAATGAAAATTCCAAGCCTCATGATTCATGTTTTACAGTGTGTGAGAAAGTGAGGAAGAGAAAGAAGATGCCCCCCCCCCCATACCGGGATATAATGCGGGATAGAAATGCCGTGCTTCTTACTCTCTGCGCTTCAAATGCAGCACCGCGTTACTGTACCTCCACTGTCGGTTTGGTTTGGTACTATGTAATTTGTAAATCGTGGTTTTTTTTTGCGCATTTAGAATGCACCGTATTTGATCTGGTACTTTAGTCATTGTTCATTTTGTGTTGACTATAATATACAGTGAGCCATGTTTTACCATCTTTCGTTTTGTTTACAGTGTAAAAGCATTAATAAATGGATTATGTTCAAAATCGGTGTCTTGGTTTTGATCTTTCCACAGCTCAACAGGACACGAGACCCTTTCGGTGTCTTCATCATTAGTTAATACTCAATAAACCATAAACAGCTTTCACTTTAGAAGAGGTCACAGAAAACCTTAACTAACTATTAACAAGCTTCTGATCTCTTCAGGAATTAAAGTATGAGGTAATCATATTTTCATGCGTTGTTAGGTATTAAATAACAATAACTAAGCAGCTTGTTCATGAGTTTATTCATTAGATGTTCATCATTAACAAACGTGTTACTACGTATATGTTATGCCTTACTCATACTTTGTTAACAATTAATAAATGTCTTGTTCATGCTTAGTTAATGCTAAATAAGGTGTAGTTATTATAAAGTGCAACCAATGGACTTTGGTCGGTATTGTAGCCCTCAATACCAACCACTAAAATGGACACATTGTCTGAATGCAAAAACGTGCTAAAAATGAGATCAGTCATGCAGCCCAGATAAATGGATGATGGAGCGCCTTTGCAGACGATGTGATCAGATCTTTCTTCACTGAAAGCTTGGAAAATGCTGGAGCTTTTTCTACCGACTCTTCTCCCTATTCACATCAAGCAGCCTACAGTAAAGTACTCCCTGGAAACTGATCCAGCTCCAACACGTGTTGTTTCAGACGGGGACTAGTGTTGGAGGCGAGATGATGCAGGTGCGGAGAAACAGCCGATCATTCTCTTGAGAACAGAAATGGCCAGTGGCAGACAGACAGTAAGTGACAGTTCAGCAGACGGAGGGAAGATGTGCAGTGAGGGCGAGTGGAGACAAGAGGTCTCCAGAGGGTCGGGGACCAATTTTCACAAGGTCAATGATAGAGAAGGAACCTGTCACACACACACACACACACACACACACACACACACACACACACACACACAACGACTTTTGTGGGACAAGGGTAGCATCTCATCCCAGTCTTGCAGCTTAATCTCACATCAACAGACGAATGGTCCTGTGTTTATTCTGAACATGGAAGGACACCATGGCCAAAGCAGTGAAGAAGAAGAGTCCAAAAAGAAGACCATTAATTGGCGTACCATGTCCTGATCCGAACTCAGAAGCTGATCCAGAACTAAAGACCATAATATGGCAAAATCCAACTGAGAGACTAATGGGAGATCAAGAGAGGAACTGACTACTGAGCATAACGTGTAAGACAAGCGATAGACTGCAGTAGACTGTGGAGAAAAGCCTCGTCTGAAAAACAGAGAGATGAATAAGAAAAAAAGGTTTATATAATAAAATTACAGAGAAACCTGATTCTGTTCATATTACAGAGACTAAACTAGTCTGAAACTTTAAGGAATTGTAGCTATTATTAACAAAGGCATTGTGGAATGCCATTATCTCATAATCAGAGATCATCAGCGTATGAGATCAAATCAGTGTATGAGATAAAAAACAAACCCACTGAAACTGACGTCACTGAAAGAAAACAAGCAGACCACCAAGATCTGACCGCAACCTGTTCACCAATGTTCCTCATAGTGGCTTTTATAAAAGCATACTACTGTACAACATTAATACAGCTTTTGTTTTTTTAATCGCATTGAATTATATTTTTATCCTCGAAAAAAATAAAAGACACATATTGTAAATGTAATTACACACACACACACACACACACACACACACACACACACACACACACACACACACTTTTCTGTGTGTGACCCAAGCTCTGAAATAATATTCCATAGAAATACTTCCTTTGCTAAGACCTAACTACTGTCTTATTCTCCGGCATTTTCGCTATAACTGCATAATGCAGTCAGGACTCAGGATGTTACACATTGGTGGCGCAATGAAAAGTGTATATTCAGTTACAAGATTAAAGCTAGGCTTCTGTTCATTTTACAGTGATGTATCATAAACAATAGTCTTTTATTGTAGTATCCCTGGATTAAATCTAGATGTTCTTAAGTTTTTATTCTCCATTATAGGGCTACTTAGGAAAAACACTTTGACCACACTGGTCTGACGCTTAAATAATTGGATAAATAATGGGATATCAAGGGGAATAAAAAAAAATGCTCTAGCACTTTTGATTCAGAATCTCACAGTGGATGTTTGTCCCTGAGCTCCATGGAGATTCTGAAGCACTTCTTCACCCCAGACTTAATTCTTCATTCTTGCTGAGATCCTAAGGGAAATCAATTTCTCTTCCTCCTGATCTCAAAACAAAACATTGTCCGTTTTTAGCAACATCCTCTGAATAAACACCTCGATTCTTTAAGATGCGCATGATAAGAGAACAGATTTCTATATTTCACAGAAGCTTTAGCAACATGAAAAGTATGTCTGAGATCCATTGAAACTGAAGCCATGACATGTTCCAATATTTAGTGTTTGTGATTTAGCCACAGGAAAACCAGTAAACTGGGAAGAGAGAGAAAAAAAGAGACTCTCTTTTAGTAAAAAATCTATAAACATGCAGGCAGACATTTTTAATAGTGATAAGAGTGCAACATATAAACATATAAAAAACACTAGGCTTGTGTTTTAGAACAGTTCGTCTGAAGCAGAAAGTATTAGCAGCAAAACCTCTTATTTCTGCCGCATCTTCTGTTCTTTATGACAGTTCAACATGAATAAAGCACAAAACCCAATAGAGTAATAAACGTTTCAAGTACAACACAAACAGCTTCCGTGTTTCCAAGCCCAAGCCAGAACATGTATTCAACAGTATCAACATTATGTGTGTTTTAAAAAGACAATATATGAAATATAAGTAAAATTATTAATAATTATAATAAAAAAAAACAAAAATTAAACGTAAAAAACGTGTGAACCATTTAGAGCACAGCATGGTCTGCACTGTAACAAGACCACACAGGTGCTATCGGTGTAGGTCCCAAATCAACTCGGCTGCAATAAGGATGTCGCACTTTTTGATTGGTTGTAAGTTGGCAAGGTGACAAGATGGACAAAGAAAAAGAAAATATGGGACATATAACCATTGTGATTAGGTTATATCTATACTCAAACACCATGTTTGGAACTGTATGACACTGCGTTTGATTATAGTTATCAATATGACTGATTATAGTCATCAATGTGTAAAACTGACATTTGGGCAAATGAAACCAGACTGCACAGCATAAATTAAGATTTTCTATACAGTCATTTATATGTTCCCGGTCCGATTGCTGTAACCGTGATGTCATCATTAGTCGCCAGCCCGAGCCTATTTGGTACCTACACCGGCTTCTTGCTCAATCAACCCGGTACAAAAGAGGGAGAAGCCAGCCAGTGTGAGCCAGAAGAGGAAGCCAAGAAGCCTCTTGTTGAAGAAGACAGAAAGAAGAATCCTGAGAGAAAGTCAACCTGAGGATGAAAAGTTATGTTGGTTTTGATTAAATAAAGTGATTTTAGTGAACCAGTCGATGCCTCAGTGATTGAAGAAGGTCACACGTGGAGGAAGAAGTTTACAAAATATTAAATCTTAATGTAACTATGTCTAACTATATTGTATACACAATATGAAATCTGTGTATTTATTATGAGCTTTGAATGAAGTTTGTTTTCTAAAAAAATAGTCGATATTTTAAAAATCGAACATAGTATTGTTTGTACAAAGTGTCACATTGATTTTTTTTTTAGGTAAACTGTACTCCAGTGTTGGGGAGTTGCAGTTCGTCTCGGTCGTCCCTCTCTCTCTTCTCGCTCTCTCTCCCTCACACACACACACACACACACACACACCAGCTTCTAAAAGTGACACTATGCATGACAATTAACCCAGAAGTATTTGTTAATGTGTTTACTTGGCAGTCAAAGCCGCCTGTGTGAGCCAGAGAACTGTCTGTTTAAAGGGAGAAGGCCAGCGAGAAAGTGTAACCCATTGGCCATTACACAAAACAGAAAAATATGAATATGATCGTGATTTATAAATAAAGCACTGACGTGTAAACTTCTGACAGTGTACAGTCTTTAAAAATTATAAAATATTATACAATTACAATTACTCAATACAAAGTATCTGATTGGTCAATTACTAAATTAAAATTAGCTGCATGCACAAAGATTCCACGTAATGCAAGATGTGATGGCCTTTTCAGAAGTGTTTACCATGTTAGCCTCATTTAAAACACAAATTTAACTAGTACCTATTTCATAAGGATGATGGTGGGTGAATGTAGGTTGGTCAGAGCAGGAAGCTAAGATGTTAATAAGTTAGTAGCCAGTACAATGGGGAGACAGATTAAACTAGAATGACCATATTTTGAGTTCCAAAAAAAGACATCGGCGCGGCCTCAAGACAAAAAATAAGACAGGCTTCTCTGAGGTTGATGAACATGCTTTAACATGCTTCAGTGGAGCAAAATTACCTCCTGTAATACAATAAAAGTACATCTGTTAAAACCTGTACCAGATATTAGTCTTTTTAATTAAATGAATAAATGATAACTATAATGTTCTAAATATCAACTCTTCAGTTAGAAAATCTATGGAAAGTCAGAAAGTTAGAAAGTCTTTTGATACAAAGAATAATAGAAGAGTTTCACAAACATATAAAGCTTTGAGCTGTTTATAATGTGAGCTTAGAGATCTCCAGAACATGACAATGACACATACAGTATATACATCTTTATACTTGTTTCTGCAAGTTTAAATTTGAATATAAATATTAAATATTGAAAGTTTCTGCAGTTCATTTGTGAAGCAGCAAGTGTGTGTGTGTGTGTGTGTGTGTGTGTGTGTGTGTGTGTGTGTGTGTGTGTGTACACATGCAATGAATAATAATAATAATAATAATAATAATAATTCAACCTTTATTAGTCCCTCAGTGGGGAAATTTTTTCTCTGCATTTAACCCATCCAAATCTAGGTACCGTAATTTCATTGCTCAAAAAAGTTGTGCCGTGTTTTGAACCCGCGTAATATAAAAGAGTGAAACCTGGACAGTTTTATGAATTTATAAAATCCGCCTTTTTACGTCTTATTATAACGGATTGTACAAATTAACAAAAATGGGTTTCGGGTTTCACTCTTTTCACAAAGAAAAAAAAGAGGACGCAAACAAATCGAAGACAAATTGCATAGACAAAATAATCCAAAGATTATCCAAAGATTGTCTGGAGTCTCACAGCAGGAGGAGAAACAGGAGCTCAGACTCAAATGCAATGGATGCGTCTTCTTTACTTAAAAGCAAAACCGAATCAAAACAGGAAGTGTCCAGAGCGGCAAACCAAAACAGGGCAAGAAACATTCCAACACAAAAGTCCAGAAAACGTTCAACATAAAAGCACCTCTGCTGGCAAAAACCACTGCCAGCGTAGATCGTGACAAAGATTCCCAGTGGAAAATACAAAGGTGGAAAGTTATTTATAAAAGCAGCAAAGAGAATTAAAAAATATGGCTCTAAACAAACACATGCACACACACACACACATACACACACACACACACACACACACACACACACTATCGTGCAATAATGACATTTTCCATTAATTTGATGCAGACAGGGGTTATCACAGAAAAATGCCATTTAAAAATGTGTGACACATCAAAAGTGGAGGGGAAAAAAGCAGAAGAGCTGGAGATAAAGTTCAAGAGCGTGAGGAACTCAGCGGGATTCAGACAACTCTGACAGAAACTGACATGATGCTGTCACGGCCTCCGCAACCATTAGCCAGAGCCCCTGATCAAAGCCCGTCTCCTGAGCACCGGACCACCACACGGCGTCTTTAAATAAACCTTCACTTTACAGGGACGTGCGTGTGAACTCACGAAAAAAATCGCAAACCAGGAGGTTCAAATGCAAACACACGGTCACATCTACAAATACACTTTTTTAACCCGGTATGTGCGGATAATAATAATTTAATTAACAGAAAAAATTAAAATTTGTACATATTATTGCATCAAGCCTGCAATTACGTTTAAACACGCATATATCTTTTCATAATTTATTTTGAGACTGACAAATTACAAGGAATCCGAGCAGCAACATAAAACAGGAAATGTTGTGTTGTTTATGTTCGTTGAAAGACAAAAAAACAATTGAGCAAAAAAAAAAAAGCCACATTTAAACAATCCTAATTCCTGCGAATCCTTGTGCTGTTGTTTCATACAGTCCTCCACACCTCATCGTCTTCTTCCCCACGCAACCTTGACTTAAAGCACTTCTTCAACACTATAAAAGACTGAAGTGTGTGTCGTGAGAGAAATCTACAACATCTCAGAAAAAAAAAAAACTCAACTGCTTTTACCTTACAAAAAAAGGAAATGCCTGAAAGTGTTAATGCTCCAGTTTCACATCACCATGACGTCAGAGAATCTAGAAGCTTCTCGAGACACACACTCCCGCTGTGATGATTCTGCCCCCGTTTGATGACTGACAGAAAATTACCGTAAACATCTGGAGCTCAATACACTTCTGTGTCAAACTGTTTTACTCAAAACACAGCAATGCATCATGGGAAAACTGCTGACTGTTACTTTATTATACATAGTTGTTTGGCAGCTTTTGGTTGATTAGAAGTAGATTTTCATATCATATCATGAGTTAATATCGTCTCTTCATGCACACCCTTTTTTTTTTGTTCGAAATGTTAAGAATCAAGTCTTCCAACATCCCACTAATGTATATCCTAAATTCCTTTAAGGGTTCATTGATGACAGCATCTCCAGAATGCTTTTGTTTCTGAGAGTTCAGTGAAGTTCAGTGAAGCTGTCCTTCTGGTTCTGGAAGAGAGAACTGACGAACTCTCGACGACTCTCAGAATCAAGCGTCCGTGTCGGATTCAGTCATTCGAAAAAAGCAAAAGAAAAGTCGACTCATCATCATCCTCTTTAACATTATCAATGTGGACGTAAAACTGCTGAAAATACCGTGGTATACACACATGTAGGGTATACAGTCAGGGCCAAAATTGTTGGCAACCCTGAACGTTTTCCAAAAAATCAAGTATTTCTCACAGAAAAGCATTACATTAACACTTGTTTTGCTATATACATGTTTAGTCCATTTGTGTGTATTGGAACAAAACAAAAAAGGAGGGAAAAAAAAAAGCAAATTTAACATAATGGCACACAAAACTCCTGGCCTGTACCTTGTACATGTACAATATAGTGGATTAGTTTCTAAAATGAAATTCGAAATGCAAAATGTGCAAAAATGTGCAATAAAAAAACGAATGTCAACGCCAACGTGAAGCATCTCAGGATTCCACCTTGCAGCTGAACACGGATTTCCCATTTGCCGTTTGAAGCCATTCGGCCAGACTGTTCCAGGCTCAGTTATGTGCAACCGTACAGTGGCAGGTGATCAGGGGTCTCTGTCTTCCTCACAGGACTCAGGGCTGAGACCACCAGCCCGACCTCAGCCTCTCAATTCTCCACAGGAAGCGAAACAAAGCAAGCGCATTGGTTCCCCCGTACGGAGCGAGTGTGGAGCTATCTTCAAAGAGGCTGATACACCCGTGAAATGGGATTCAGCCGCTGTCAACAACGCTTTAGTAACTACAACTTTCAACTCCCAGTGTTCGGCTCAAACAACAAACCTGACCAGAGAAACAGTGATGGGGTCTCTGTACCACTGTCTGTACCACATATTTTAGCAAAAAGGTGAAAAACAATCCAAACGCTACCAATTTAATTGCGTGAAGATGCAGGACGAGCATGAGCACACTGGAAGCTCTGATCTTCCTGTTGTCTCCAGAGGTTTCACCACGTTCCAGTTCTGGAAAACTTGAAAGTCAAAAGAAGCCGGAGTGAAAATGAGTTGCTGCAGGGTCCGGCTTGGATTTAATTAAAAAGTTAGGTTTATACACGGACTCGAGTCACCGAAGCCCAAAACATCATTGGCAATAAGAGGTTTTAGAAGATTGAATTCTTGAAAATTAGACCAACTCTAATTTTAATAACAAGACCTAGCAAGAAGTTTAAGGGGCTTTGTAAAGTCATTTGTTAGTGATGGTGTCAAGACTGAGGTTCAATTAAATTGACTGATTTTTATTTACTGATTAAATAACCTCATGTGATGATGCTCTAAAATATGTCAAGGCTGTTTGTGACAATGTCTGCAATGATGTCATGAAAGATGTCAGGAATTATGTCACTAATGATGTCATAAAAGATGTCAGTGGTGATGATATCAATAGAGGTCAAAGAGGTTGTCATACTGTAGTTGACGTCATAAAAGGAAACAGATTGTGTCATTATATACGATTATATACAATATTTTTGCGATAAAATGTGATCAAAATATTCATGCTTGTTTTGAAATGTTTGATAAATTAATTTTGGATTTTTGAAAAACGTTAACAAACGAGCTCAATACACTTCTGCGTCAAACTGTTTCACTCACAACACAGCATCACGGGAGAATTGCAGACATTTTGTTATAGATGTTTTGCAGCTTTTGGTTCATTAGAATAAGATTTTGCATTTTTGGACAGTGCAGTCTTACTGTTTCATCTACAGCAGTGATTCAGTGATTTAGAATCTCCTGATGGGAGACACTTCAGAATCAAAAAATGATTGCTGATCCAGCTGTCCAGATAAGATCATAACATTAGTTAAGCAGTGGATTATTCAGTCTCTGAACTATCTATTGATGGACGACCATTAGTGTACAACTCGGTCAAGCAATCACACTCACAGTACCCGGCCAAGATCCTCACTGTACTTTACTTACCTATGTGTGTGTAAATACGTTTTTAAAGCAGGAAACGTTTTTCAAAGCAGGAAAAGTTTGTTCCCAGCTCATCTATTTCACATTTTTGTATCTTGAATAAAAGATTCCGAAATAAAAGTGATTGTACTGTATATTGATGGTTTTTAGTGTCTAAAAATGTTTCAAATGGCATAACAATAACAATACGTTTTATTTATTTTTTTTTTTTTTAATTAACTCAGTGTGTTTCACCAGGGAAATTCACCTCTTAAGGTAAATTTAAATAGAATGCGACTACATCAAAATTTCAGTACCGGTATATGACATTTCAAAACAAGTATGATTTTAATAGTAATAACCATTTAAAAAAAAACTTTGACTTAAATACTAGATTGAATTTAATTAAAGACATCTTTAGTTTCATAACTAGGTTACATTTTTACTTTACATTTTTTTTTTTTACCTTAAATAAACTACCATTTAAACTTTGCACTCACACACAGTGCACACACACACACACACACACACACACACACACAAACACACAAGCACACATACACACACTTCTGAATCTGTAAAGGAAAACAGCACAAACAAAACAAAGCCGTGAAGACTTTTCCGCACAAACTGGGTCAAGACGTTTCATGCCTTAAAAACTCAAATCACACTCAATTCCGCAAGTACAGAAATTGCCGCACCATCATGGAGTTCTTCAGAAATGGTGTGTGTGTCGGCCTGTTGATGAAGGGAGACGAGAGCGAGACTTTAAACCCCTCAAAGACTAGAGAAACACAGACTGCTCACTTCAGATTCCGACTCAGCAAACAACACATGCGTGTCCACGTGGCGCCGAGCGCTTCCCTTCCATTACTCGCCCTAATGTGTTTGCGCTCTCTGGGTTATTGCGATGGAGTCCGTCTGTGAATATTAATCTGCTGCTGGTGAAATCAAGCTTCCTTTTCTTACGGCAGGAACTCAGCGGAGCTATAATCAGTCATTCTTACTTTCAGAAACGGTCCAACACGACACAAGCTCAGGCCACGTTCAGCTGAATCGGCTTCTCCACTTAAAATGCATTTGCAAGAGAAAAAATTGGTCTTGGTTGGTCCAGCGTGACAGTGTTTGAAACAAGCATTTTCTTTTACGTAAATAAGAAATTATGTTTGGATTAACGGTTACTTTATAGTTAATAACACTGTAGTTAGTACACTCGTTGAATTAACAATTTTACTGATTAAATAAAAGGTATTTAATTGTATTTTATCCAAAGCTTTGCGATAAAAAGGGCCACAATTACTCGTTTTTTATTTAGTGATACATATTGGTAGTACGTAAGTAGTAGAGCATCGATTCTTACATTTTAGTTATTCCTTTATTTTTTCTCCAAAAATGTATTAGAATAATAGTAGTTTATTCCGTAAAAATGTGTATTTGTTTCAGCATCAGGGAAGAAATTTCACTGGATCACAAATGCATTTAATATAAAAGTCGCCTGAAACATTGTTACGTCCGGATCAGCGGAATCCAGATTCAGACTAAAAATAGCGCATCCTGATTAGTCAGCGATTTCTCAGGACTGCAAGGACTGGTCCCAGTAAATCCCCCTGAGAGCGTCACACTGGACACTCTTCAGGAACCCAACAAGGTAAGAAAGAATATTTCATGATGCTTTCAGAGCTCCGTAGCAGAATCACACCGGCATTTATTTTTCTGGGGGACCAGGGCCACATAAGAAAAGAATGTGAAGTCGAACCAGAATACTGACCTCAATCCTTAATATTATTCAATATATTTCAATACATAACGTAAAACAAATATGGATGTCATATGGATGCATGGGTGGATGGATGGATGGTTAAAGCTAACCAAAGAGCCCCGAATGACCAGGTCTAGGTTAAAACATCACTGAGCATCAGTCAGATATCAGCTGGCCCAAGTGGATTCAAATTTTAGAATCTATTTAATAATGCAGAGCTAAAGTGAAGCAGTCGCACTGATCACTGACTCCATGTTGGCTGTGTAATCCAATCTGCGCAGTGGGTTTGAAAGTGCAGACGGATATGTGTAACTAATGAATATGTACAAACTTGAGTCGATGTGAAATTGTGTTTACTGTAGCACAGTCTTGTTTTAGTAGAGTTTTCCACAGAATCCACCATCTGTGAGAAGACAAGAGCGCACACTCTAAGAACAGCCCAGATTAGATTAGGGTCTGCTCTGCGTGTCTCCTAACAGGATTAAACATGCCTCAGGCCTTCAGGAAAGCTAATTTGGGGTGATCTGAAGGGAGTGTGGGGCCTGTAATCTCTCACGTCACCATGAATCCTCAACTGTCGGAGTGAGAGATCCTCCGCACCGGTCCTGATGCTGGACGCAGATGCATCCTTTTCACCATCCGTGTGGAGGACAAAGAGAAGCGTGGTGTTGAGACATTATGTTGACTCTTCAGTGGTTGAGCATAGACATTATTGTGGTTGATAAAACCCAAAGTTTTCAAAGTTAAATTCAACAAATAGCATTAATCTCAGTGGCATCACACTGCGCACGTGCAAAATTCAAAAATCTTTAACAACAACAACTAATAAATGTTTATAAAAGTTATTTTTGAAATAGAAGTTTCACGTTTTTTAGGATTTCATCTGTAGAGGCCTGTCCGACTCGGTCTGTTTTTGACTGAATCCTGCCCTGTCTATTGATGAGCTGATTATAATGAATCACGACTTCAGTCTTGTGAGGCATTGGCCTTGTCTTTTAGAAGAGGGTTTTCATTCAGCCAGAACATTCCAGCCTACACGCGGCCTAGAGAAAAAGGGAAAGCAACACATACAACAATCCTACTCTAAATCACCATTTAAATGCCCTAAAATTCCTATTGAAATGCAGGTGCTACATAAAAAATCCCTGTGGGTATTAATTCTCTAATGGCCACTGTGATTGATATTTAGTTCAGAGTGTTTGGCAGATGATCTGAGACTAGATGGCCGACCAAAACCAGTGAGAGATAAAGATTCTCATTACACAGGGAAATGCCCTTCAGAAACCAGAGGACGTTCAGTCCCACACACTCAAAACTATTCAAGGCATCTATGAAAAAATAAGAAACAATGAAATCAAAAGATTACGGAATTTGTGTACAAATACGTACTGAACATACAAACTGCATTTGTGTACAAACACTGAAGATATTATTTAAAGTAAAGTGAGTGAGATTGTCAATATGGCGAACCACATCAAAATTGTTACTTCTTGGAATGGGAGATCTTATTATGTTGTTTGTAATACGAATGAAGTATTAAACAGTATTTTAAGTATTCGTATAAATATATACAACAAAAACAGAGATTGTACTTTTGGTTCTTTTTTTTATTGAAAATCAGGACTCAATATCACAACACAAGTGAATTTAAGAATAGTATTACTACTTAAATAATTCTCGACTTTGCCATTAAGTCACTAAAATTTAGAGTTCGAATTTAGCCTGACTTTCATTTTTGTTGTGTGTGTGTGTGTGTCACATTCTCACTATTTAAAGCACTAAACACTTCAAATGAGATAAGTACTATTCATTAGTCTTCGCAACGACCTTTCTATTCCTGCCTGCATTGTCCCGTGCATCTAAAATAAAGTCACCTCAATCCAGGGGACAACACACACACACACACACACACACACACACAAACGCATGGACAACACGGTCATAACACACTCCAAATAATAAAACAGTAGCATGGAATATCATCCCAGTAAAAAAAACACAAGCCAGAATCCTACCGCATCACATTACTGAATACACTGAGCAAAAGAAAAAGTAAAAACAGAGAGATTAAAAAGGTTTGCTGGAGTGGTTTGCTGACTCAATTGTCCTAAGACATGCAACCTGAAGGTTACAGGTTCAAATCCTGGACCAGAAGGCTCCACAAATTAAAGTCCTTGAGCAAGATCCCCATCTGCTGCCAGGCTTAAGGCTGCAGTGTGTGTGTGTGTGTGTGTGTGTGTGTGTGTGTGTGTGTGTGTGTTTACCCATCACTGTCTACATAGATCAAATGCTGAGCACTGTACATTTCTTCACCGTGAAGTTTCTGCATCAACTGGAGTGAAGGAAGCACAGTTCTTCTCGACTGTGAATGTCAACGACTGAGAAAGATGAGAATACTTCAGTTGTGTCTCGTCTGGCACAACCTTCCGTCATCTCCTGGACTAGATTAAACACACAGCGCTGAGTGGCCCGTGACATTGACTAACAGAAGAATCAGGCCGGCTGGAGTGTGTGGTGACTGCGGGAGAAGGTGAGCGTGCAGAGGTGCTCGCAGGCTAATAGATTATCGACAGCATGGCCGCTCCCTACGTGCCCGCGGCTACTGAACGTCCTTCAACCAAGCAGCTCCAGTCATGGTTTCGTTGGGGTTTTTTTTTATTTATTTATTATATTTTGTGAAAACAAAATAATGCAAGTTTGCTGCTGCCAGAAGTAAAGAGTAAACTCTTTCACTTTCAAGATCACTTTTCATTGATAATATCTATTTGTTTACCTGTACAGTAGCTCAATCACCAGAGGTGATAGAATTTTGAAAAATGTTTCATTATGATTTTGCTGTAGTTTTTTTGTTGTTTGTTTAGTTTTTTTGCAGCATCAAAGTAGAGACATTGGCAAATTCCAGTAATCAAGATATTTTTAATAGTCCATTTCTTTTCATTTAACACATTTCTTTATTTTATAATGTATTTTTATTTACATGTGGCAAAATTAGAAAATCAGATTCTTAAATAAATAAATTTGTACACACACACACACACACACACACACACAAAAACACTCATAGTGCACTTTATTGAGCTAGAAGATTAAATTATAAACGATTCATCAAATTTGTTTTGACATACGCATATTATTATTTTGTTAATTATATATAACTTTTCCATAATCTTGGAGTAAAAATAATAATTCCAGTTTGCAGCATGGTTAAAAAAAAAGTCTTAATATTTAGTTTACAATTAGTTTACAATTACAGGTTTCACCTAATGTGAAAAAAAGCTGAATTGGTTGAGATGATATTTTTTTTCAGAAGAGACTTTTGTTTTTTTGTGCTGTTCGTGGTCTTATCCAAGCTCAAGTTAATAACGGGGCGAAAGCAGAGAAACGCAGGTCATGGTGTGAAAAAGAGGAATGTGTCACTTTCCATTTATTTGTGCAGACCTCAGTATGAGCAAACTATTTTTGAGGGAAATCTATTTCATTTCCCCAGAGAATAATGGGCTGGAAAGTCATGCATTTAAATGTGGCTTTCTCAGATGCTGCCGTGAATATGTAGCTTACACTGATTTGATCCCGTAGGCTGGCATCACCTCCGTTATTGATCAGTGTCGCAATATCAGTCTAATATTGCTGATTATTACACTGCAAGATAAACTGTTTTCCAATTTATTATAATTATTTTAATAAATTCTAATACCGGCACTTGCTGACTGTTGGTTTTCATAATGCTTGATAGTATGTTTATTTGATCAATTTATTCAAATTAATAATAAATCACTGTTTGTGTAAAATTTAAAATTATTATATAACATGTATGTATTATATATATATATATATATATATGTATGTATTATATATATATATATATATGTATTATATATATATATATATATATATATATATATATATATATATATATATATATATATATATATATATATTGTATTTTTTTGGCATATAAGATGCACCGGCATATAAGACACACCCAATTTTAAAAGAGGAAAATCTGGAATAAAAAGATTCTGAACCAAATACTGTAGTAAAATATTTTATATCAACTGTATAAAAGTTAACAGCAGTTTAAGAAAAATTGGATGCCAAAAATGTAACATGAACAGTCAGTAAAGTCAGTAAACAGTGAGAGTAGGGCTGGGCGCTATAATGGTATTAACGTGAATTTTCTTTTGCACTACCGTGGATACCGTGATAATTAATGAATTAGATTTTTATATAAGTATATAAACACCTTAATACAGTATTAAACATTAGTTTCGTTACAAGTTCTAACTTACAACTATCAATGACGGCACAGACATTGCTAATCGAACACAGAAAGCAGTGTAACAGACTGAATTAATAGATCAAACACGCGACGCGCATATGCATGCCGTTCCGTTTTCTGCTCTGTGCCTTTAAGAGAAGAGCGGCTGTTTTAGTTTTAAAGACGTGCACGAGAAAATCTGCTTGTTTTATTTTGATCAAAGTCTGTTTTCGTTTGGAAATCATGGTTTCATTGTTTCACAAGATTCTGCGAGAAAGAAAGCGAGACAACGTTTATATACCGCGGTATTGAATACTAAGATGGCGGTGACCGCGCGCCGCGGATCTCTGCATTCGCCGTATAAGACGCACAAACTTTTCACCCTCAGGTTTGGGAAAGAAAAAGTGCGTCTTATACGGCGAAAAATACGAAAAATATTTCTGAACCAACGTTGAGAATATTTTTTCTCATTTATTATTATCATCATCACTTATCACAGCTCCACTATCAGCAGCAATCATCTTTTTAAAACATTTTCCCTGCTATGTAAGATCCATGAAACCTTCCAGAATTCCCCTTCATGTGGAAATTACATACAAGACTTAAAAAAACATGGCTTTACCATAAAGCTAAATTTAAAAATGTGCATTTTCAGCCTCTAAATCAAAATACACTGTAAACAAAAGTTTGCTACTAATATAATGCCTGAAGAAAAAGAAAAATGATCTAACTTATTATATTAATTGAATTATTTTACATTTAAAAAATTACTATATATATGTACATACACATATATACACATACATGCACACACACACACACACACACACACACACACACACACACACACACAGTATATGTCGTTATAGTGTAATAGAGCTGAAATCATTTATTTCCCCTTCTCAAGAAAAATTGAATTTTTCAGCTCCCGTCACACCCATTATGAAGGTTTTTGATCATAGCTGACCTGTAAAAAAGGCAGTTACACGGACATCTCACTAAACACGAGGATGATATGTCCTGCAGGTGAAAAAAATGTCGCAATAGCACAGCTCCTCCAAAAGTTCTGTGAGCGTTAGACATTTTTCAATCACACAATTTTTCAAATTAAATTTCGCTTGAACAAAATGGCCGTCTGACTGCAAGCGCCACATTAAATATGTTAGCATGACATCATGCGTCGCTGCATGATGAAGTGTCAAGATTAAATTAGACAAGTTTTTACAGAAATAAACTCAGGTGATGTTAATAAACAGCCACATTTATAATCAATTCGATGCTAATTCATTTTTAATGATCTCTTTTTATGCACCTTTATTTTAGAATTGCATCAAGCAATGCACAAAAAGGACCAATAAAAATATTAAAATGTCAAAAAAAAATCCAGCAATTTGCACCCTTTTCAAACATGAATGCATATTTTATTCGCAGTCATTTGTGAGAGGGCAACTGCTTGGTGATGGCGGTTTAAGTCAGTGTTGATGTTCAGGCAAAGCTGCTTCACATAAGTCAATTGAACTGCAAGGAAAAAGTGATGGAGAGCCTATAATGGGCTTGGATGAAATTGCATTTCAACAATCAGAGTCAAAAAGACCAATTAAGATTTGCACCTACTCGTTTAACGTTAATTATGACAAGCTGCCAATAAGCCCGCGTAAAATTCAACAACCAAAGCACCTGGCTGAGGGCCGAGTTGGATGTAAAGCAGCAGTTTACTTCACGATGGAGTGAAGTTGAACTTGTTTTTTTTTCTTGTAAAGCAATTTAAATCGGTTCAGGTTAACGAGTCTCTATTTGGAAAAGTGGAAAATAGCAGCACTTTCCACCATAGTTGGTGCCATTTGATTCCAGTCAAATCATATACGCATTTTATTTCTTTAAACATCTACAGCTTTGCATCTGACAACGAGTTGACAACTCTTTCAAGCGTTTAAACACTTAAAAAGGTTAAAAAGTTTAAACACCGTGAGATGTGTGTTAAATTTTCAGGCAGTAAGTAGCCTGGAGTAAATATTCCGTCATGAGTGTTGTGAGCTGAGGTGCAGAACTGATAACAGATTCATCACAACTTTGAATTAAAATATTACGCACAAAAATGGCTTTAGGAGCTGAGTAGAGATTAGCGGAGCTTTTTAATCAGAGTTTGCTCCAGGTAACAGCAGAATCCCCGATAGCACTAATGAAGCGTCCAGACCTCACCTCCTCGCTCCTCGCACGGCCACAGACCAATCAAAAACAAAGGGATTAAAGCCTGAACATGTGCTGCGCGATCACTCGTCCACCATCTGCCAGATAAAGAACAATCCCGCTGGCTTTAGTGCTGAAAGAATTAGGAGTCATGCCGCATCCCAAAAATAAATTGGTCAATTGAAATACAGTCAATTAGCTAAATTGCTTGTTGACCCGATCATAAGATTTGTAAATTATAGAATATGATTTGGGACTTCTAGTGTCTGCTTGGTGTGTATTGCAGACGCTTTCAATCGCACAATTTTGTTTCTATAGCTTTGTCAGTTGAGCTGATGTCTGCAACGTGAACGTAGTGGGTTTCGATTCCCAGGAAAAATGTAATTGGGTGAGAAGTCAGGGGTTGAACATGAGTTAACATGAAACAATTTTAAAACACACTAAGACTAATTATGTTTGGAACAAATATCCATAAAAATGAATATTACTCCACAATTAAATAGACTTTAACTTTTTCTCCTAAAAAATACACTGTTACAAACAAGTTACAAATATGAATCATATGGTGTGTTTTTTTTTGTCATATTAACAGTAAGATTAATATGACATTTTTTATGCCTTCTTGTGCATTTCTTATGAGTCTAGTCCGCTCCAGCATGTTGAGTGTGTGCGCTATAATGGGGATAATAACTTTAACGACATCATTCAATAAGCTGTTAAACTCCGAGAGGCCCTACATAGACATTTTAAATGTATGATTATTCAGACTCGAATAATAAATAAAACTGAATTAATGAATGGCTTCTAGTACTAACTGAACTACGGACTGATTGTTGGGAAAAGCTTGTCCAAAAAAGACACTTAAATACTAGAAAATATATTTTAGTTTTCAATATGTTTGGGAAGCAAAGTGATGACGGCTATGAACGACTGTTCCTGAACGAATATTTGACATTACAAAAGATTTCCATTTGGAATTTGTTTGACATGCTTGTTCCATAGAGACAGTGGAACTGCACGGCCAACTTATGAAGGGCTGCATTCTTTCAACATGACAACCCATGAAAAGGCCTTTCTATAGATGCTCAATGCAGCTCTTGCTGATCTTAACCTCTGGTTCATTAGAACTTCTCAAGGCCACTCATTGGAGACCAACTCAACCAGAGGTCTGGGAGCATTGGCATTCCTGTTCGCTTCATATAAAAAAAAAAAAACACATTATATGTGGTGAGTTTGTGAATTTCTGAAGTAATATCCAAGTCACAGCAGGAAACTGCTTCCTAACAGTATCAAAAGTGACAAAAAAACGTTTTCAACAAGGACTTGTTCCCTAAATCAGTTTCATTTCTTCCCAAAGGACTCAGGGCTAATGAGATTCCCCGCTGAGGCGCAATTTGCATTAATTATAAGGATTTTGTTGGCATGGGCACAGCGCATTTCAATAAACAGATCACACTTTCTGCAAACAATTGACAAATGACAAATGGATTCGCAAGTGTAGCCTGTCAGACAATTTAGAAAAGGCAGACACAAAATTCACTCCGTCCATCCAAACCACTTTTCCATTTCTGGGTCATGGGGAGAAGGAGCCGATCCCAGCAACTATGGGCATGAAGGCAGCGCAACTGGGGTGATGGTCAACCAATCACAGAGCAGAACACACACTCATACGAAGACCTAGATGCAATTTTCCTCAATTCTCAGTGGAAAACATGTTTTCATCTGGTATGTTTATGAATGTGGGGTATACCATTTAGTCAAAGCACAAAAATCAACATGGAGATTCTGATTCAGAGAACATTGAAACAGTATAAATGCTTAAGCCACGTTTTGGGATAAACAACCAAAACAGCAAACAAGCATCAATAATATTACAATTTGAATAAAGCATTCAAAGGCAAACAAAGTTAACACAAGGACTTTTCATCTTTCTGTGGGAACATGTGGCACCAAACTTTATCCTAATGATATATGAATAAATCCTGCCTTGGCTGTGACGGAGTGGAGAGCAACAATGGGTTCAATGCTCCAGGCCTGAGGGGATGCTGGCTTGGACACTGCAGGGAAGCTGCAGTTTCCAGAAAACCAATAACATCTCTTTTTCACAGAAACCAATATACATTAAAGAAGAAGAAGAAGAAGAAGAAGAAGAAGAAGAAGAAGAAGAAGAAGAAGAAGAAGAAGAAGAAGAAGAAGAAGAAGAAGAAGAAGAAGAAGACAAAAGGCACTTATGTATACTATATAACTATAACTACTCTGTGCAATTCAAGGCCAAAACTAAAGATTAAATTCTTGAACACAATAGACACGCTATTAGTCTGCCATTTTCCACGTTACTTATTTAGCAAATCCATACTGACTTTTATCAAATAAAATACAAAAGGTCTAGTGCTGTTTTAACATGTTTCCGGACTCAGCACTGAAGATTTATCAAGGTCGTCTTCTCTTTGTCAACCGATAATTCAACTTTTCCAAAATATGTAAAGACTTTTCAAAAACTCAGAAGAGGCATAAAATAAACAAGTAGCTTGCTGAGTAAAACCTCCCGGAAGGTCAAGGCCCAAATCTGGACCAGGCCATAGATCTAATGAATCATTGCGAATGAACAAATCACTTGGGTCGATTCTTTGAACTTGGCAGTTCTTTTGAATAGATCAAACAGTTCAGAATAAAAGATTCGTTCATGTTAAGCATAAACGAATCATGAACAAACTAAATATTTATTTCTGAACCTTTTTAGCATTTTGTCGTGAATGTACAGTTTTGCGCACATTTTGTTTAGTACGGATTTTGATCGTACGTAAATGAATCGCTTAAAGCTCATCAAATATGTAACACATACTGGATATAAACGTGAAGTTCAGTTTGGCACAAGAAAGGGAGAGTTCGTTCTTTTAATAGTTAGTTCAGTGAATTCACTTTAGCCCCATTTTCAAAGCGCATATGAAATGAATCGCGCGGCATTTCATGTTCAGTTGATGCATCTGTAGAGCAAAACTCTTGAAACGACTTCCCAAGCAAGAGATTATACTTCAAAGGAGAAAGCGAGAATTGGTGGAATCACCTCAGCAGCAAACTACCGGTGTCCGTCAGACAGACGCGAAATCAACACTTTTGAAGATGAAGCCGCTTTAACTCACATGAACTATAGACCAACAGAAGCTCGCGCGCGCGGGTCTTCACACATTAAAGTGGAATATTCAAACTTTCAACAGCGCAGAACAAACACCCAGACCATCTTCAATACACAGTCGAACCTAGCGACGGGTGTTAAAACAGTGTGGCAGATAAAAGCCGCACTAAACCTCCGTCCGCTGATAAAAGCATCATTGCGTGCGCGTCATCCGCGACCCCCAAAAACGTCGATTTTACGCCAAACGTCGTTCAACACAAGCTCCGTGCTCCAGCGAAACCTCCATGAAACATTGATTTTTACCTTGTTGGATCAAAGCGATGGTTATTCCGGTCAGAATCATCCAGCACACGGGGTTCTTCATGGCGTCCGGAGCGGGAGACTGCGCGTGATTGCTTCTCTGAATGCCAATTTAGAATCCAGCAGAAGAAGTGAAGTGCGCTGGTCCCGGGCTGAGACACCAAAGCTGAGATCCCTCCTTCAGCGAGGCTCCAGGACACGAGCTGCTGCTGAGAGGCTTCCAGTGGATTAGGAACCTGCTGCTTTTCAAATGTATTTCTGGGATCGATGATATATGAGGTTCCTCATCTCATTTCTGTTTGAGCAGACGCTCATTTTTTTTTTATTTATCTTTCCTCTTTATGAAATTTGATACACCACTTGATCTAAATGTATTGCATTTTTTTAGGGCTGTAAAAGGGGTTTCAAAGACAGATTAATCAATTCATTTAGTTACTCATTCATTACTATTTCACTTTTTTGTTGGCCTTGGTATACTCTGATTTTCATGCTAAAAATAAATGATAATTAATACAGTAGAGTAGAAGATTAATAGAAGACATATTTCATAAAAATATGTATATTATAAGATTTATAACAGATTTATTTAACTAATAATAAAAACTAATTGTATTTAAATTATATTTAATTTGAACCTAATTTATTTAGATAAAGTTACATTATAATCAATAAATGTATTCCGTAAAATAATGTTACAATTGTGTTTCAGTGAATGGTTGGCCATCACTGCACTGTGTTGTCCCACTACAGGGCCAGATAGACGCCAGCATCATGTGACCCAGAAATATAAACAGTAAAAACATATATCTGTACTTGCATAATTAATTTACCGCCGCTAACGTCCACTGATTAAAAATGAAAATAATAAAAAACAGGTTTTGATCAGCACTCAGACAAGAATCTGTCCAGCCCTTGAATCTTGACAGAACCATGATTAGTCTGCAAGATGTTCCGAGGGGAAAACACGAAGGAAGATCAGTGAAGGACAATGTTGAAGGATAAAATGTATTAGTCAGCGTATTCTTCCCTGTTGTGTGTCAAGGTCAAGAGATGGAGACAGAGCAAATAGAATACCCTACAGGACAACTAAATAAAGCAGAACACTGTGACAAATAATGATATACAGGAGCACAAAAACGGTGGTTTTTATACTGATTGGTGAACAGCATCTGACAGCAATCAACACATTAAGGATTCTGGGAAACTGAGTTTGAGAGACACGTAGGCAACATGCAGAGGAACTTTGACATTGAAGTTCAGCTTTTCAGGAATCTGCCTCATTTTTTGGCCAGTGAAGAAACAAACTTGCTTCCATAATTTTTTTTGCCAAATTAGTTGGGTTTATTAGTCCATAGTGAGTTCTATAGAAGAAGAAAACTTTTTAACTACTTAAATCGCTTGGCATCTCGGTTATTTCTATTCCTACACATTCCAGCAGAGGGCGCTAAGGCTAAATGATAAAAAAAAAAACGTTCGCTCATTCAGTTTCATAGTGACAAAAGATTAATTTCACGACGCACAAACAGAAGTTAAACATTTTGAAAATGCAAAAATCGTGTTTTTATTGCATACTGTGCAGAATAAATTGGTCTCATCCAGTGACAGCTCGGCTATATCGATTCTCACATGTTCCAGCAGAGGGCGCTAAAGCTAAAATAAATGTTCTCTCAGTTGCATAGTGACAAAAGATTATTTTCACGACGCACAAAGGGAAGTTAAACAATTTGAAAACGCAAACTTATTTTTTTACTTTTATTGCATTGTGCTGACTAAGCTGAACTCTCAAAGAAAAAGTCTTCCATCAGGGAGTGGAGTCCAGTGCTGTAGTCACTTTCGTTACTTCGTTAGATACTAGATACTAGAGTTAAAAAGTACTTCTGTGAAAGTAAAAGTAAAATGCCCAAAATTCAACTAAAGTAAAAGCTACTTTTAAAAGTAAAAGTTACTAATACTGATAAAACTACTTTTAAGTATAAAAGTAAAAGTAATGCAAGGGAAAAAAATTGCATTATAGAACTATATTGTTCTATTATATTGTTGTAATTACATTGAAAATTAATGCATTTTATTACAAAGCTTCTGTGCAATCTGCGTGGCCCCAAGACTCTAAATCAAACAGGCTTCTCAGAGGTTGATAAATCTGTAAAAACATGTAACAAAACAGGTTATTTTCAAATACATGTAATGAAATAATGACCTAAATATGAACTCTTATGTTCGAAAATCTAGCTTCTACATTACATTATCTCCTTTGTATCTAGTATAAGATAAATGATATCTCTCAAAGTCTCACAAGGATACGAACTGAAATGTTTTTCAGCGTTCACGTGAGCTTTGAGATCTCGCAGCTTTATTATACAGTGAGACGTATGGAGCTTTTGTGCGCTTTGAGACAGTTGAAACTGTGAAAAGCGCCTTACAAATGCTCAGAACTTGAGCTTGTCCAGACTGGGACGATAAGTTGAACATTTGTTTGCCACTTTCACCCGCATCGGTGCGTTACTGCTGCGCTGATGATCTACTGCGCGTCTGCTCCAACAGTGTTGGTGTGTGGCGCAGCCACGGCGCCGTTTGTGCTCTAACTGTATTGACACTAATCAAATCCATAAAGCCGCTGTTCTGAAAATTCTTCCTACAGCTCAGAATTTCCTACACTTACGTCACGGTTCAGCTGTTCACGTCAAAACTGAATACTAATATAAATAAGTACAAAATTGGGTGTACTGTATAAGAGTCCATGTTCATTTAGCGCGAAGGGTAGGAACAGCTGAGAAGTGATGTTTCATTAGCGCGCATCAGCAACTTGCAAGCTAGGAACAGCTGAGCAGTGACGTATGTTCTAACGTGCATGTTACAATATATTGTACTTATTTATATTAGTATTCAGTTTTGATGTGTTTTAACGCGATTGCGCAGCGAGCTAGGAAGAGCTGAGCAGTGACGTAAGTGTAGGAAATTTTGAGTTGTAGGAAGAATTTTCAGAACACCGCCTCTCTGTCATTCTTTCGCCGACAAAGTGCGATGCGCAGGTGTGATGGATCGCGCACAAACCAATAGGGTGTCAGAATGATACGTGTTTATATGTCTCAACCACAATAATTTACCGGGGTGATTCGTCTGGATGTTTTTTCATCGATTCAACACGGAAATAAAACTAACCGAAATGAAATCGCAGTAACGCGGCTAGTTTTGAAGAAGTAACGAATACAAAGTACAGATATTTGCTTGAATAAATAAGTAGAAGTAGAAAGTAAGCGGAAAAAAAAAACCTCTAAAAAAGTAAAAGTAAGCCAAATTTCTACTAGTATTACTTCGTTACTTGACACCTCTGGCGGAGTCGCACACAGCTGGAGGGTGGGATCCAACCTGCACTTGTACTGGCAAAATTCAATATACAAGTAAACGTCTCGATGTGATCGGCTGAAGAAACCAACACCAAGCAGAGTGTGAATGTCGTGAACAATTTAATACCATTTAACAAAAACTACACAACCAGCAACGACAAACTACAAACGCTACTGGACATACAAAGTCGAAATTGCAATGTTCTACTCGTACCTTACTTATAAACTCATAAATAGACAATGTACACATATAGACAACAATTGGACACAATTTAACAAAAATGTATGCATGTGTGACCGAATGTTGTGTGTATTTGTGTAGTGCGCATGTCCTTTGTCCTCTATGTATGAGCGGGAAGCTCGTGTTTTGGCAGTCCCTTGAAATAAAAGTTAAGACGTTCTATCCCGTGCCCGTGCGTATTTATTATTTTCTCTCCTCAAAAGTCATAACCCATAAACTGCATAATATGTTTATGCAGATGCGCCAATCTTTCTCTGAGGTCAGACAGACAAAAGCCACGATCGTGCTTTTCTAGTTCTAAAGTATTTATATAGGGCTTTTCTTAGTTCCAGACCAGCGCAAAATCGCTTTGCGGAATTACGGAAAAATATGTCTTTAAAGAAGAAAAATGTCCATTGTTCATCGGTGTTCAGACTATGTGCTATGGCCAGAAGAGCAAGCTAGATTGCAACAGTGGCTAAGAAAACAAAATCTCTCTGAAGGGGTGAGAGGAAAAAACCTAGGGAGAACCAGACTCTATAATTTCCTTCTTTAGCTCAATGGTTATTTTATTTTAGAACCTTGCTCTCACATTTATTTCTGCACATTTTCATTCATTTTCACCCTTTCTGCTTTCCTCCGCGCTTCCCTTGGATCCATAACAGGAGTTCAGTCAGGCAATCATGCAAGAGAGTTGATTTTTGCACAAAAATATAATCGGAAGACTCTTTACACTACTCGCAGTACAACACTTATTTCTGTTCCTATCTTTCTCTTCGCGATCAGCATGCGAAAGCCTAAAAATAGCATCCAATGTCCTCTTGTTCGTGCACCAGTTTGTGTATTTTTATGAATTGCATTTGTGAATCGAGGTACCACTGTATTTCCTCCATATCCCAAAATGTGTATATTTGAAACCCAACGTGGCACCGCTGCTCTTACCAGTCTCACCAACTTGTCAAAACAATGCTGCTTTTTCAACTGAAACTTTATTTATCAAACTGTTTAACACAAACATAATTGAAACAAAGTGATGTACATTTTCTGTTTCTCATTTCTCCGTGTCACCACGGAGGTTTAAAGGGTAAATGGATTGTCACGTCCTGATCAGACACAGACCTGCTCCACAAACACCCGCAAACTCGTCTCATGCTAACGAAATCCAAAATGCACAAAGTGTTTTTCGTCAGTGTTATTGCTTTTTGCATCTTTAAGTTTGTGCGACAACTTTTATTCCCCATGAGCACCGAGAAAGTAATGGAGAAAAGGGGTGAGAAGAAAAACAGAGCTCTCTTGTCTATAGAAAAGTTCTGTCATCTGCTCAAACCAAAACGCGCAATCTGAAAAAAAAAACAACGAACAAGCGATCGCATTAACTCGGAATTGTGGCTGTACACTATACAGTAAGTTGTGTGTGTTGGTCATTCCACAACAATTGTCGTCTCCTCCCTCAGTCGCAATTACTAAATGTGTTTTTCAATAACTGTGACATGTAACTTTTTTTATTAGTTATTACAATATTTTATCAAATTATGAAACATTTTTCACTGAATTTACGGTGAAGTGGAACGAATTAGGCACAATGAATCACCGTTGGTACAAATTAATTCCATTAGTCGGGGTACCACAGTATAAGGAAAAAGTAGATCTAAAAAATACTGACAGAAAGACAGAAGGAGACTATATAATAGACAGACAGACAGTGGCTGACAAACAAAGTCGGACAGACATTAAAAGATAAATAAAAAAAGATTAATAAAAACTGGGTCCATCAAAAACGCGCGCGCACACACACGGTCCGTTTATCCAAAGATAATCCGCCGGGAACACCGGGAAACCGGTGAGCCGAATGAATCGTATTGTAAAAATACATTTACATACGTAATAATATCACTTAAAATGTGCATAAACTAAAAAAAGTCAACAATGACAGACAAAATACAGTAAACCAACACAGAGCACACTATTACACAGAGCAAACAATAACCATAACCCGAACTCTAATTCTCGGAAATATCAATACATCATGTCTATTAAAGGATAAATAATATGTAAACAGATGTGAAAAAGAAATAAACTGAAAATGTATCGGTTTAAATCAGTTCCGGGAATTCTTACAAGTCACATATCCAGCGCTTGTAAAACACAAGGCAACACATTTAATATCGTTTTGAACATTATTACGCTAAAGACGTTCGAATCACACATCATTTATATAATTGGAGCAGAGCTTTAGCTCGTGTGCAAGCTAATTCGCGCACGTGCTACACATGACAGATCTACTCAAAACAGTGTTGTCACAGTCTCACACACACACACACACACAAACCGCATGACACACAAACAGACAATTTCCCTCACCAGAGCAAAACGGGGAATATTTCTGCAAGTTAAGTCCATGGGTGCTTCTCAATATGCCTCCTCATGTCCTCGATCCTCCGTCCTCCTCCTATGACCCGGAAATCGATCGAGCGTCGCCATCTTGAAAGACATCTCAATTCTCTAATTGCACCGTGAGGAGGCGAGGAGCGAGGGTGGAGGAGACTTCTGGAGGCGTTATAAACGAGGATACACCCGTGTTTGCTTTGCGGAAGTGTTTTACCGACTTAGCGTGACGCGCGTCTGATTTCTCCGCCCTCTTCACATCTTCACCAACCGCGATTGAGTGCAAACTTTTTGTAATTGCTGGTTATGTTTTGATCACGTTTAATTTCGATATATTTTTAGTACTTTAATCTTTAACTTTACTTGAACTTTAATTGTATACTTTAATCACGTTTTTACGTGTTTATTTTAGTAGCTTATTGCTTTTTAATCACTAAATCAATGTTTCTTAAAACATTCTTTTGATTTGAATTGAATTTGAATGAAATTGAATGCCTTTATTGTCATGGTAAAATATTTTTGTATTGATTTCGTTAGTTGTGTTTAGTTAGAGCTCAAATGAAACAAACACATTGCCATTCATAACTGTTGTGTAAAATTCTTTCTACATAGGACTGAGATGGATGAGATCAAAGGATGCATGAATCTTCATGAACTTCAATATATAATACTTAAATCACTTTTATTTAATTATACAATTGTATGTAGCCGGTTGTTTTTTGTACAGTGTATTGTACAATTGTAATACACATGTTTGTTTTGTTAAAATACAATAACTGTTGTAGACGTTTGAATTTTATCAAATGAAAGAAAAGACATATTTGGTATTTTGCGGAGTTTGAAACCTTTACAACATATATCATTATCTCTTATCAAATAATCCCAACGTGCGTGTGGTTGGTGTGAGTGGTGTCATCATTAATTGACGACGATTTGAAGTGACGCGTTAGGAAGCGAGGACATGTCATTTTGCTTGATTCGATTTCTCTGACCTCGCGGCCTTTACTCTCGTCCTTCTCCTGCATCCTCAAACAAATAAATAAAGAATTGAGAAACACCCCTGGTCAAACTGCACAAACTTATCCGTTCAACTCTCACTCAATCCTCGATTGTCAATCACTCAACACCTGCGCAGTTCGCGCTACGCGTGGGCGGGGCCTGGCTGCGTCTTCGCTGCTCTCATTGGTCGCTAAAAATGTTGAGTCATGATAATTAAAAAAAAAACAGACATTCTTCAAACTTTTATCCAATTCGACTCCACGTCTTTTAAACCGTATTCTCACAAAATGTTTTTATTTTGTAATTTTTTATACTGTAGAAGTTAAACATTTTTTTCATCATCTGAAAGAAATACTCGCATGACATGCTTATGGAGAAATACTCTATATACAGTGTTGGGAGTAACGCGTTACAAAAGTAACATATTACACTAATATATTACTTTTTGCTGTAACGCGGTAGTGTAACTTATTACTTTTAGTATTTTCAGTAATATATTACTCGTTACATGCAAGTAACGCTTGCGTTACATCAAATATTTCACTTTCAAGACAGTAAATCAAACATTTAACATTTCATGTTCGCAAATAGACACGCAAGTCATTCGTTCCGCCTTTCGCTGGTGGAGCGTTGTTTTTTGTAACGCTCAGAGTTCGAGTGTGCAGTGATTGGCTCTGAGCTCGAGATGTGCTCTGAGCGATTGGCTGTGCTCTGAGCTAGCGGCTGACAGCTGTGGCTCTGATTGGCGGCTGTGCACGGGCCAGAGTCGCGCACTCGCGGCACATTTGAACATTCAATAAACAACAGCCGGTGGTACATTCGCGAGATGTCTTATGCGCATTGTTTCAGTTTTGTAAAAAAAGAACATTGTGGTGAAATGCAACCGCTGAATTGTCGGCATCAAAAAACAGCTATTTAAAAAAACACGTCGAACTGCCATTAGATCGCTCGACCTGGGAAGAGAAAGAAAACAGCAACGACAGTGTCCTCAGCACTTTATGGCAGAAAGCAGGACAGTATTGTGTGGTGAGTCATTCAAAATGAATAAAACGCACTGAGTTTACATAGTCCTGTTGTGTCTGATATCAGATATACCCAAGTTATTCACTGATGTTGGAGGAAAATCGCTTTGTCTACCATACTTTTAACACTTTTTAAAGTTAATTATTAGTGTTGACAAGCGTCTTTTCCCAGACATCCGGGCGGATTTTATAAATTCACGATAATGTCCGGTTTTCCCTATTCTTCAAACGACTAATACACGTGTACGCAGATTCACAACCCGTGCTTTAAATTATATGAGAAAGTAATATTTGAGAATGAAATTGCGCGTATCGTTTTGAAACAATGGGCCGACTTTTTTCTTGTATTATTATTTTTTTTTTTTTTAAAACAATCACATTTTAAAAAACATTTTTCATTATTCAAAAAATTCTGACTAAAATAGTTACCTATTTAGGTTTTTACTGATTTTTTTTTAAGTTAAGTGATTATTTTTACTAAGTTATAGTTTAGCAACATTGAGCACATTAAAGCATGTTCATCAGCCTCCGAGAAGCCTGTCTGAATTTGTCTCGAGGCCGCGCTGATTGTCCTCTTTTTTGGAAAACAAAATATATGGTCACCCTACAATTATAGATTATGTATATTGTTATTTGTAGCTTGAGAGGCCACAGTCATTACGCTACATAACTCTATGTCTTCCACTGGTTGTAACATAAATTACTGTACAAGTAAAAAGTACATTTTGTTATTTTAGGACGTTAATTTCTACTTCTGTAGGTTTTTTGGTGAAAGTAACTTAAAAGTAATACAAAAGTAATGTAATATATTACATTTCTGAGAAAGTAATATTGTAATGTAACTTATTACTTTTTACAAACAGTAATAAGTAATATGTAACATATTACAATTTCAAAGTAACTTGCACAACACTGTCTATATATGTTACAACTCCCTCTGTGATGTCACCATCCCCGGAACCATGTCCGTTGCACACCTGTCTGCACTCATCACCAAATCAGCATCAATCATCAGCAACACCAGAACCTACTCAAACCAACCATATATAAACTGCCGCCGTTCTCATCCTCATTGTCTGTCGACGTAATTGTTTCTTCTCATGTGGATTTCTTCGCACAGACTCACCTTCGTCATCAGTTCGTGTTCCTCCTTCAACTCTTCTTCTTCATCATTTCTTCATCAGTGTCAGAATCCCGGTTACTCAACTGTTCTATCTCAGTTCTCAGTCTGCCTGTCATCTTTCCGCGCTCACGCCAACCCTCTCTTCTCTATCTGGCGTGAGCATTACAATATATTCATTCTATTCTATTATTTCTATTCTATCGTTACTACTCCCACCAATCCTGCTCTGAGACACTACTGTACTTTAAGTCAAAGAGTGAGTCAAAGCACAACGTAATTGCGTAACTTGTGTAAAATGTCTCCAAAATATGCAGTTTGACAAAATGATAACAAAAGACATAATCAATGACTTTTGTGGATTATTATCATTCATTTTGATTTGTTGTTGCAGCACTAATAAAAAACAATATAAACAGTTGCAGCACCTTTATGTGTTTTTAGTTTAGTTTGTTTTGATCATTTTACAGTTCACATAACCTTTGTGAGCATTGTGTATACATACTGTATTTAGTGTAAACTATTTTCTCTTTGTAATAGAGAAATAATTCAAATAGAAAAAGTCATAACAGTATGTGAAAATAAACCAACTAGTAAAAAGCACTGGTCACTGTGCTACTATTATTTGTTTGTTTATAGCTGCAATGCCAAACGCACATATGTACTTTACACAACACAGCTTCTGTACCTTCTCCAACAGTGTCATTTATCCAATTAAGTTGATTTGTTTAGGGAACAACAAAAATCTGCATTTATGTGTGTCCTTTTTAAGTCTTGGTTTCCACAATAAAAAGGAATTATATCTAGGTGTTTCTGCACTAAAGTCATAGTATTCAAGTCAATAGGTTGGTGTTTAAATCCCTCTCATCAAACATTGCTCCATATGCAATTCCATTATGCAATATTTTAGTTTAAAAATCTGATTGGCTTGAAACTTAGATTTTTTTAACTATGGAATATGTTAGTTTAAAAATCTATTTGGCTCGAGACCAAAACTCGGCACTACGGTCCACGCATTCTGTTGAAGGTTCTTAATAACAAACTGAAGACACATTTATTTAAATGGGCTTTTAGGTGACAGGTTTTTTAGGTTTTGACTATTTTTTATGATCTTTTATTCTTGTTACTGTAGTTTTATACTGTTGGGTTTTATCCTGTTGATTTTATGATTTTATTGTCTTTTGTTTTTTAACTGTGGTTGCACCTTGTGAAGCACTTTGTGATTTTGTCTGAGCAAAGTGCTATATAAATAAAATGTACTTACTTAACAAAAAATGTTTGTGGAAAAAAAAGATATGTGAATTTTCACATCAGGTCAGACACGTTTATTTTTCTTCTAAACTCAGCGTTTCTTATTTCCTTCAGTAATGTAGCAGTTACCATTAAAGTACTATATGGTTTCAGACTATTTTTCATCGTCAAGTGTGTTATTATTATGATCAAAAGTTGTGAACTCTGGAATGAGGAATGAAGGAGAATATCACCAAGGGGACGAATAAAGAATCCCTGATTCCTGATATTAGGGATGGAAAGTTCTAATCTTTTTTACTACAAACAGTAATGTGAATGATACATGTCCAGTCATTTTGTTCATTTCTAGCAGGTGGCGCTGTAAAAGTGGCCACGCTCGCAATTATACAAAATAGACAACACGATTTGCTTCACGGGACATAAAATACACAAATTGCCACAAAACGAATCAAATAATGTGAAAACCAAGCAAATCCACAACACATTACCTTGATCTACGTCCTGCGTCTGCAGTTTATTACTCTGAAAGTTATTGTGTGTTAATATAAAAGATTAAATATTAAATTTTTTCTTGGTTATTTGAATGTGTGTTTATGTATTTGTCACTGTGTGTGCGTTGTTTGAAAACAGTGATGAAGTCAGTTTTGTTTTTATTGAGTGTGTAAAGAAGGAACTGAAGAGTAGAATAGTCAAAAACTTTAGGTTGTTTTGAAAACTGGCAGTTTTAATGTCTCCAACATTCTCCAAAACTCCACCGCTGCTGTAAAACACGTTTTAAAGGTTCTGAGCGAAGCCAAACCGACAGACACAGAGACATTCAAAGAAAAAAAAACACTATTCACTGGTAATTACAGATGTGCACGAGGATGCCACCAACAAACACAAATGTTGTAAATAGTCACTTTATTTAACCATCTCACACAGGAGTTCTAGACCTGTCGTGCCACCAGATTTACCTTGAATCTCATGCTTGGTCGCAATCCAAGGTTTCTGATTGACAGAATGGTCTTGAGTCTGCATCTTCTCCATCACCGTAACTGTATAAGGTCTTGAACAACCACTTTTATCACCACATGCAAAACTACATTTAATGCAGATTACGTATACATGCTTGGAAAATGCCATGCACGAAATAAAAATTTAACACAAAGTTTGTCTTTCAAATTCGCATCTGCCATCTCTGTGGCTTGGAATGGACACACCCTCTAAATGAGCCCGACCAATCACAGGGATCTGTAACACTGTTGAACAGCATTTAGTGTTCAGAGCTTGTTTGCTTCATTCACATTAGTTCCACCGAGAGACTGTTTGCAATGTATGATGATTTATAACTAATGAATCATGTAGAAAATTCCACCGGAAAAGTGGAAGGCAGACGCAATTAAGTCTGGCTGTGCAGACAATATGATGGTAATGTAAATGCTAATCGCTCTAACTAAGCAAAGAGCTGTGAAATTATATTTCACCATGTTACAACTAATGAATCCACTGTCAGGAATAAAAAATGCCAGAGGACATTAGATAATAATGTGGGTGATAAAAAGGGAAATATTTTTGATAACACAGAACGTTATGGAATATTCAATTGGTGTGTGTGTGTGTGTGTGTGTGTGTGTGTGTGTGTTTGTGTCTTGAACCTTGAATAGTGAGGCGACATCACTACACACTGCACCACGGTATCACACATTTTAAATATTGTGAATTATAATGTGGTTGTGTATGTGTGTGTGTGCAGTCCTAATAGAGTCATTATTTGTGTTTGTTCACATGTCGACAGCAGGGTGGAATCTTTATTAAAAATGTGCAGAGTTTTTTTTGTAAATAAATGTACTATATACACACACACGCATATTTATATGTACGTTGGTAAAATAATAATTTATGCTTAATTAAAAAAGGACCTTACCAATTGGACGTTTCACACATTATTCTTTACAATGCCTAAGAAAAATATGCAAAAGATACGTTTCACACAATTCACAAATGCCAGGCATTGTATATCATGGCAAGGTATTCTACATAACACCCGCTATTAGCACACACAGTGACAAAAATGTATTAAAATTGGTATGCGTGTAAAAACTATTTTTTTTTTCAAAGAAGCTAAAAAGTGCACAGTAAACTCTTTGACAATTCACAATGTAACTATCTATTTGAAAAGTTCTCTGATTAAACGTTTAAAACTATGTACTGTGTGTCGCTGAATGAAAGAAACACGCTTAGAAAACTAGTTGAAAAATTAACCTCATGAATATCTTACATTAATACCTGGCTTCAAAAAAAGACAAAGGTAATGTGTTCGGAGGATCCAGTGGAATTTTATGGACCTCTATGAAGATATCGAGAGATGAAAGAGTGAGAGAAAGCAGAACCAATGGATACAAGTCGAATCCCTGTGAGTTGGTGTTGCAGACAGCGCCCTCTGGTGGCTGAGATGCTGCATACATCAGATCTGGGAATTGTAAGGCCCGAAAGCCACTTACAGTACAACCTTTAGCTCATCTCCGTCCAGCCCGAATATGTCAGTCATAAACACTGATAAACAAGCGTTTTCCTGCACGTGGATGTGTGTGGGTTAATTTCAATGAATCAGTGTATGTTACAAACATCCACTATATTGATTACTGCTTTGGAGATTTAAAGAAAATTAACATTGACATTAAGTCCAATTGTTGGTTTATTATTTTCTATAGGTAGGCACATGAAAAATCGTATTAAATTTTGTCAGTTGTTGCACAAGCTGCTTGTGTAAGATTTCCCCCTGGTGGCCGTTTAAGTTAATCACATCTCTTATCTAGCTACTGAAGATCAAAGGGGATCAAACATCTAATGAAAGCCAAATGTTTAAAAACTTTGCTAATTTCTAAGTTAAAGGGAAATGTTATCTATTTGTAAATACGTTAACAATAACAGAGTCGATGTGGCTTAATTTGACATTACTTAAACATAGTTTGTCGGACTCCGTAGCAACTATCACAGTTAAAAATCACAAATGACAGCTAATCAAAGCATCATTGTTATGAATTAATTTTAAAAATTAGGTTGAGGAAAAAATAACAAGGAACAGGATAAAAAATACGAAACCGATTCAGTGATTTGGGCAGCATTCAGACTCCATCAAATCAGAAAAAGGAAGATGGAGACTGGCTCCCGACAAGCATATATATATGTGTGTGTGTGTGTGTGTGTGTGTGTGTGTGTGTGTGTGTGTGTGTGTGTGTGTGTGTGTGTGTGTGGCAAAACATGTGTTTATTCATCACACTTGTCAGGCACCTTTAGGACCCTCAGAATACAACTCTCTATAAAGTCAAGAAAACCAGTCACAAACAGTTGCCATGATACAGAGGGTAGGCCCTTTTTGAGAATAGTTTTGAATTGTGACTGCATGGCTGTTGTGCCAGGAAGACAACACTGTGGATTTGGAGCCAATTTAAAGTACGTACTTAAGTTGAGTTTAGAAAAAATATGAAAAGAAGCAGGTTTCTAGGATATGTAGAAGACCGGTGGTGTTGGCTGGGATCATTGAGAGGTTGGTAGACAGACATGGATAGTGTCATCAGACTAGCAGAGGAATTTAATGTTAAATCTGGATCCGACTAGGAAAAAAAAAATCAAAAAGAGAAGGGGTCCCATGACGAATCCCAATTTTCATCGGCCAATCCAAGAAACAAGGTCTTCTCTTTTTCATCACCGTCTGGCTCCAAATCACAATTTTACTTTATTTCAAAGAAATTAATTTACTTTACACTAACAGACTTACTTTTAATTTGGACGAAGCACAAATTTTACATTAATCTGATGGAAGGCAGAAAATTAAACGCTTTGAGTTAGATCAGGTAGAAAAAAGAATTCAAAGTAACGACACCCCTTTGGCACTTTTTACAGTGCAGGAAAGATGGGATAAACCAATTTCAATTGAACAAAAAAGCAGGATGTGAGATGCAGCAGTGAAATCTAAAAAGACGAAAACAATGAGGAGCCCTAAATCATCTGTATAAACCGGTTTTTGAGAACCAGAGTGACAGAGAACAGTGCAGGTCGGATGTACCAGAGGTAAAAAAAAAAACAAAACAAAAAAAGAGTGGATGATGGAGGTACTGAAGGAGGTGCAGCAGAGTTGAGTTGAGCAAGTGGTACCCAGACTGCATCAAGACACTCCACAGCAGGAGGAGGCTGATTAAGAGCTGAATAGGTTTATGAACACTGAGAATTAAAAAAAAGTGTAACACGGTTGTGACAAATGAAGATACAAGAATGGACAAATTCTTTTGAAATTTCCTGTTTCAGAAAAACTCAAATTCGAGTGTTGCAGGCTTAAGTTCTATTTCCATGAAGCTGTTTATCAGTGTGATGATCAGCAACAGAAGGAGAAGCTGGAAATGACACGTTAGAAACTGTAACCATGAGCAGAACACGCATAAAAGCCACCAACACAGGAAACGAAGAAGCAGAACCTAAAGATGCAAGTGACTGTTGTTCCTAATAACAATAGACGGTGAAGAAACAATAGACGTGAACAAAGCTGATTTTATCCCAGCATTCATGAGCCACACTAAACTGGACATCCTGGCGCTGACTGAAACATGGATCAATGCAGAAAACACAGCTACTCCCACTGCTCTTTCCGTCAACTCCTCCTTTACCCACTCACCTCGTCCAACAGGGCGAGGTGGGGCTACAGGATTATTAATCTCCAAATCTTTGAAATTTACTAAAACCTCCTATGTGTGCAACAACTCCTCCTTTGAGTATCATGCCATTGAGATCATTAATCCAATTCATATGCACATTGTTGTCATCTACCGTCCCCCAGGACCTCTGGGTCATTTTCTGGAAGAACTAGATATGCTTTTGTCTTTCTTTCCTGAAAATGGCTCTCCACTAGTGGTCCTGGGAGACTTCAATATCCACCTCGACAAACCACCCGCAATTGATTTCCTTAATCTGACTTGCTCATTTGATCTCAAACTTTCCAGCACTGGTGCAACCCACAAAGCAGGGAAGCAATTGGATCTAATTCTGGCACGCAACTGTCTGGCTATCAATCACATGATCACCCCTCTACAATCCTCTGACCACTTTTTTGTTCAATTCACTGTTTCACTAACACAAACCATGAAACCTCAACATAACACAGTCTCCTTTCGTCGCAATCTCCGTTCCCTGTCTCCAACCCACTTCTCCTCTCTTGTCACTAATTCTCTACCTCCTCTCTCCCACTTTTCTTCACTTGATCTAGATACCGCTACTGACACTCTCAGCTCCACCCTAACAACATGTCTTGATAACACCTGTCCTCTCACCACTAAACCAACTGGTTCTAAACCTTCCCGCTCCTGGCTTACTAACACCCTTCGCAGCTTTAGAGCTAAACTCAGGGCTGCAGAAAGGAGATGGCGAAAAACCAAAAACCTTTCTGACCTGAACAGCTACCAAGCTTTACTTTCATCTTTCTCTTCCGATGTCTCAGCCGCTAAGATCAGCTTTTACCAGAGTAAGATCAACAGTGCCTCAGACATGCGGAAACTCTTCTCTAACTTCTCCTCCCTCCTCCACCCTCCGCCACCTCCGACTGCCACATCTATCGACGCTAAAGAGTTTGCTCAATTTTTTATTGACAAAGTATCAACAATTAGCAATCAGTTCTCTAATCTGATCTCTCCGCAATATACACCTCCTGCTGCAGATACTGCATCATTTCAAACTTTTTCGCCTCTCTCAAACGAGGACGTCTCAAAATCCTTATATCTAGTCGACCTACCACTTGTCCAAATGATCCAATTCCATCTGATCTCATGCAGTCAATCTCTTCAGCTGTTCTTCCAACTCTTACTAAGATCCTTAACATCTCTCTATCAACCGGAACTGTGCCAGAATGTTCAAACAAGCAGTGGTGACCCCACTACTTAAAAAAAACTACCTTGGACCCAAACTCACTTCCCAATTATAGACCAATATCCTTACTACCCTTCATGTCCAAAATTCTCGAAAGAGCTGTTTTTCAGCAATTGACAACTTATTTGACCAACAATGACCTTCTTGACACCAACCAATCCGGATTCAAGAGTGGCCATTCCACAGAGACGGCACTTCTGTCCGTCACTGAAAATCTTAGATTGGCTAAAGCAAATTCCAAGTCTTCTGTTCTCATCCTTCTAGACTTATCAGCCGCCTTTGACACAGTGAACCACCAGATCCTACTATCTGCATTGACAGGACTGGGCATCACCGGCACTGCTCTGGAGTGGTTTCGGTCATACCTCTCTGAGAGATCCTTCACCGTCTCCTGGAAAGGTACAGTATCTGATCCACTACCTGTACCCACTGGTGTTCCCCAAGGATCAGTGCTTGGACCTCTACTCTTCTCCATCTATACAACTTCTTTGAGCAAGGTCATTAACAAACATGGATTCTCTTACCACTCCTACGCAGATGACACACAGCTCTTCACGTCTTTTCAACCAGATGACCAGACCGTCTCCAGCCGAATCTCATCCTGTCTCACAGATATCTCCAACTGGATGACAGAACATCACCTACAACTCAACCTTGACAAGACAGAACTCTTGGTAATTCCTGCTCATCCATCTATCCACCACAACATTACAGTTCAGCTTGGTCAACCACGTTAACACCAGTCAAGACTGCCCGAAACCTTGGGGTGATGCTTGATGATCAGCTTACTTTCTCTGCACACATCTGTGCGACAGCCAGGTCATGTAGATTTGCTCTCTACAACATCAACAAGATACGACCTTACCTCTCACAATACGCCACTCAGCTTCTAGTACAGGCTCTGGTGATCTCAAGGCTGGATTATTGCAACTCTCTTTTGGCAGGTCTGCCTGTCGCCGCAACACAGCCTCTGCAAAGAATCCAGAATGCTGCAGCACGACTGGTCTTCAAACAACTGAAAAGACTCATGTCACTCCACTGCTCGTCTCTCTGCACTGGCTGCCAATTGCTGCCAGGATCAAGTTCAAAGCTCTATCACTGACCTTCAAGACCATCACTGGTGCGGCACCATGCTACCTCAACTCCCTGATTCAGGAATACTCTCCCGCACGTAGTCTGCGATCCGAGAACGAACGTCGTCTAGTCGTCCCTCTGCAACGCGGCTTGAAATCTCTCACAAAAACCTTCTCTCGTTCAGCGGCTGTCTGGTGGAACAATCTACCTATTCCTCTTAGAAAGTCTGCAACCTTCTTAACATTTAAAAAAGCACTAAAACTGAGCTCTTCCACCAGCACCTTAACACTGATTAACAAAAAAAAAAAAAAAACTTTGCTTGTGTTTCTTGTCTTGTGTTCACTGCTTTTGTTGACTGTCATGCTGTTCTGTCTAGCAAGTTTCCTTATATAGCCTGTGTAGACATCTACTGTAGCCTATTGTAGACAAATTGCTTCACTTGCTCCTCTTTTTGTAAGTCGCTTTGGATAAAAGCGTCTGCCAAATGACTGTAAAGTAAAAGTAAAGTAAAGACGGTACAAAACAGGACAGGAGACCAAGTGGAGATGATGGTGGACATCAGTGAGAGTCCAGATTACATCAGAGAAGATCCTGATATCAAATAGATATCAAAATATCAGAAGAGAGAAACCAGCTACTGACCAACGTCACCGACCAGCGAAACCAGCTACTGATTGACATCCTAATCAGAAACCAGTCACTGATCATCACTAACCAGAGAATTGAATTGAATTGAATTGAAAAATCCTTTATTAGTCCCACAGCGGGGAAATTTCACGTCACAACAGCAAAAACAAATCCAAGCAAATAAATAAACAAACATCACCATAACGCACTGCACACATCATAATAGACAAACAAACAAACACAGACCATAAATGAACCTGCCCGTCATAAGCATAGTTCCAGTCACCAGTTTAAATTTAAGTTCAAATTGTAGAGTCTAATCGCAGCAGGTAGGAAAGATCTGCGATATCTCTCCTTCACACAGCGGGGGTGAATCAGTCTGCCACTGAAGCTGCTCTCCAGAGCAGACAGTGAGTCCACCAGTGGGTGAGAGTCCAGGTCCAGGATGGATGATAGTTTATCCAGGACTCTTCTCTCACCCACCTCCTGCACTGTGTCCAGAGTGCATCCCAGGACAGAGCTGGACTTTTTGATGATCCTGTCCAGTCTCTTCCTGTCTTTGCCTGAGATGCTGCTGCTCCAGCAGACCACACCGTACAGGATTGCTGATGCCACCACAGAGTCATAGAAGATCTTCAGGAGTGACCCTCTCACTCCAAAAGACCGCAGTCTCCTCAGGAGGTAGAGTCTGCTCTGACCCTTCCTGTACAGTGCGTCTGTGTTGTGAGTCCAGTCCAGTTTGTTGTTCAGATGCACACCCAGGTATTTATAAGACTCCACTCTCTCAATGTCCATTCCCTGGATGTGCATCGGTGGGATGACAGTAGACTGTCGCCGGCGAAAATCCACCACCATCTCCTTAGTTTTCCCTGCGTTGATCAGGAGGTGGTTCCGCCGACACCAGTCCACAAAGTCCTGAGTGAGTCCTCTGTACTCAGCATCGTTAGCTCCTGTGATCAACCCAACAATTGCTGAGTCATCAGAGAACTTCTGCAGAACACAGCCGTCCGTGTTGTGTCTGAAGTCTGAGGTGTAGAGTGAAGAGGAAAGAGCCCCTGTGGAGCCCCCACACTGCAGCTCAGAGTGTCAGACACACAGTCCTTGGCTCTCACAAACTGTGGCCTGTTTGTCAGATAGTCCATGATCCACTCCGTCAGATAGAGGTCCACACCAGCCTCCTCCAGTTTGTGTTCCAGAAGCACCGGCTGGATGGTGTTGAAGGCGCTGGAGAAATCAAAAAACATGATCCTCACGCTACTGTCGGGCTTCTCAAGGTGAGAAAGAGCTCGGTGCAGAAGAAAGATGACAGCATCTTCCACTCCCGTGCCATGTCTGTAGGCAAACTGCAGTGGGTCAAGGTAGGTTCCCACAGCAGATCTGAGGTGACCCAGGACTAGTCTCTCCAGTGTCTTCATTAGATGGGACGTGAGAGCCACCGGTCTGAAGCTGTTGAGGTCTTTGGCCTGCGGTGTCTTAGGCACTGGTACCACACAGGAGGTCTTCCAGAGCTGTGGGACCTTCCTCAGCTTGAGGCTCAGATTGAACACTAGTTCCAGGACTTCACACAGTTCATCTGCGCAGGACTTGAGGAGTCTGGAGCTGATGCCATCTGGTCCGGCTGCCTTCCTACCGTTGATTCTTCTAAGCTGGTTTCTCACCTGTATACTGGAGAAAGACAGGGGTTGTGGTGGTGTTGCAGTATCAGTGAGTAGAGGGTCTTGATGGGCTGGTTCTGCAGGAGGTGCTGATGGTGTGGAAAGCAGCTGCTGCGGGGTGGGAGGGGGGGCTGCTTGGTCGAATCGATTAAAGTGATGGTTCAGGTCATTGGCCCAGTTCATGTCCCCCTCCACCTGAGGGTGCGGTGCTTTAAAGCCAGAGATGGTTTTCAGGCTTTTCCACACTTCCCTGGTGTTGTTTCGCTGAAGCTGCTTCTCCATCTTCCTCCTGTATCTGGCCTTTCCCTCTCGAATTTTCCTCCTCAGCTCCTTCTGTACACGCCTGAGTTCTTCCCTGTTCCCGGATCTGAACGCTCTCTTCTTCTCCTTTAAGAGGACTTTAATCTCAGAGGTGACCCACGGCTTGTTATTAGCGAAATGCCGTACCACTCTGGATGGAACAGTGTTTTCACAGCAGAATTTAATGTATTCAGTAATACAGTCTGTGATGGCATTAATGTCCTCCCCGTGTGGGTCACAGAGCTCCGTCCACACAGTGGTGCTGAAACAGTCTCTGAGAGCCTCCTCACTCTCTGATGTCCACCTCTTCACTGTGCGAGACACCACCGGCTGCCTGTGCACCGCAGGTTTATACACGGGCAGAAGATGCAAGATGTTGTGATCAGCTCTGCCCAGCGGCGGGAGAGAGGACGCGCTGTAAGCCTCTTTGGTGTTGGCGTAAAATAAGTCCAGTATTTTATTGTCTCTGGTGGAACAGGTGACATACTGGGTGAATGTAGGTAGAGCAGCTGAGGGCGGAGCGTGGTTAAAGTCCCCAGAGATCAGGAAGAGAGCCTGTGGATGCTGTGTCTGCAGCCCGCTGGTGACAGAGAGCAGGCTCTCAGAAGCTGCGTTGGCATTAGCAGAGGGAGGGACGTACACAGCGATTATTATCACGTGTGTAAACTCTCTCGGCAGGTAGACTGGTCTCATGCCCACCGCTAGCAGCTCAATGTCTCTGTTGCACAACTTTGTTTTAACAGTACAGTGTCCTGGTTTACACCATCTTAAGTTTACGAACACAGCCAGGCCCCCTCCCTTCGTCTTACCGCTCTCTTGCGTTCTGTCCGCTCGTATCAGATGAAAGTTATCCAGAGACACAGTAGAATCCGGGATGATGGGAGTTAGCCAGGTCTCCGTGAACAGAAGAACGCTGCTTGTTTTATATTCCGGTTGATGCCGCGTGAGCGCCGCGAGCTCGTCCATTTTGTTGGAAAGCGATCTTACATTTCCCATGACGACGGAAGGGAGAGCCGGTCTAAAGCGTCTTGTTTTTTCCCGACGTTGTCGTCCAGCGCGCCGTCCTCGGCGAGTCTTCACGAGCAGCTCAGCGGGGATATCATGTCTGCGGCCGTGGAGAGAAGCAGCGTTGCGCAGCTTCAACAGCCGCTCCGTTGTGTACACAAAAACGTGCGTTGCCACTCCGAGGCACATTTCCTCTTAAAATCCGCAAAAACTAGCGAAAAAAACTATGTACAAATGACAAAAATAACTTAATTTAACGAAATAATAAACAATTTAACGAAAAATCCTTAATAAAACATAGGAAAGTATTAAAAACAAACTTTGAACGTAAGAGCTGTCGTGACAGGCTGCCAGCTCGACCGGCGCCATGGTAACTATTGATCAACATCATCAACATCATCAACCAGAGAAACCAGCTACTGACCAACATCACCACCCTGACACTTCTAAATGAAAAATTCAATCATGAAAAGACACAAATACTAAATCATTTAACTAAAATAGGTCATTTCACAGAGATTTCTGATAACTACATAAACACATATTATAAATATTATAATTATTAGATAAATAAGTTATCTAACAACTGCAACACATGCAAGCTTCTCATTGGCTCTTCCAAGGAAGGAGCTCTTTTCTTATTCGCAGCTTTCTCTCCCGCGCATGCTCTATGCCCTGTCATTGAGCTCTTTTGATGCTCCTCTGATTGTCAGCTGCTGTCTCTACCTCTCTCAGAGTTCCTCAAAGTTCCAGTGCAAACCAAGAGTTGTTCATTATTGTAACCACATGTTTAGCTTGGTTTTTGGTTAAGAGAGTCAGGTTTTTTGTCTTTTATTTTATAATTATTTGTCAGGTATGTTTATCAATAGGAGAGGAGGATCATTTAGTTTCTAAAATACTGTATTAGCATTCAGTGATGGTCGCGGGGGGACGTCCGACATAGCGATGCGCATCTCCGCGGTGAGACGCGTCTGGCGGCGGTCTGTCTCGAGCCACTGCGAGCATCCTCCGCCGAGATACGGTTGGGAAAAAATGAATCTGCGGATATACGTAATAAAGAAAAAAAATCCGCGAAACAGTGAATCCGCGATAGTCGAACCGCAAAGTAGTGAGGGATTACTGTATATACGTAATGAAAAAGGTCCGCCAAGTTGATGGTCGAACCGCAAAGAAGCGACGGTTCACTGTAATGACTTTGTAATGACTTGGCCAGTAGAATGTTGTAAGTAGATGAAATAATTACAAATATCAGAGGATGTCAAAACACCTCAGAAGCCCAAAACTCTCCGACCACGGAGGGTTAAATGAGCTGTTTTAATTTTATGAAATGTACGTATATTAAGTTACACCAAATCAAAAAGGCCACTTATGTCTGCGTGCGCACACACGTGTGTGTGTGTGTGTGTGTGTGTGTGTGTGTGTGTGTGTGTGTGTGTGTTTGTGACTGTTAAGACTCGAGACTGTAAGGCACCAGATCCGGTAAAGATGAAAGTGAGAGGAACAAATCTGAAGTGATTAACTGGTACCGGCTTTTATTCTCAAACCTGCCACTGCATCCCACAATGCAACTCTGTCACTGCAGATTTTAGCCATTAAATCCAGATTAGACGAGTGGACACAGTGGACGCTAAATCTAAACCAGTGCTTAATGTGGACAGACGTGAGCGACCATGACTTCTTTAAGAGGGTGATGAAGAGGAAATGCTGAGGGGTGAGAGGTCTGATGACTACAGAGAAGAGAGATGTGTGTGGGGTCAGAGGTCACACACGGAGTGAGTGAGTGTGTGTGTGTGTGTGTGTGTGTGTGTGTTTATGCATTGAATAAGCTGTCTCATTTCCTCCCGTAGCTAGCTCAAGATCTACTTGCTAATGTTCTTACAAACCTTTAGAATAATCGGATCTGAGAGACTTTGAACTTGTACCTTATGAAAAAAAAATACTTATACGGTAATATAAAAATCAGTAGTAGAAAGAAAAGATTTAATCAGCAATTCTGACCTTGTTCTGACCACTAGAGGCCAGTGTTGTCAATTGTACACGAGCATTTCGTAAACAGATAATGGCCAACAGAAAGCAAATGCCAATAAAAAGTCAATGTTTATAAATATATAAACACACGTCACATCGATCAAATTAGATATAAAGTATAGATCAACATATCCTATTTATTTTAAATGTATTATATAAAAATGTGTTTGTGTTCATCTGTGTGCGTGTGTGTGTCACTTGTGTAACTGTATATACTCTTATTAGAATGTAATCAACTGAACTTAATTGCTTTGCATTTAAATCACAAGAAATTAATAGTTAAAGAACGTCCATTAGTTTCAAATATCTTCCAATTGACTTCACATTCTAATTTGATGCCTCTTTTTCCCTCTCTACCATTAAACTGTGTGTGATGACGGCAGAGAATGGTTTGTGTCGCTTCACACATTAGCCATCTTGCTGTGTCGCAGCTACTAGCGAGTTACGCGCTACGTCTAAACGCCAACGTAAACATCTGTAGAGCAACCAATCGACCGAACAGACTTCTACTCACCAACAACTGCTTCCATCTAATAGAATTCATTTACATTTTCATGAGCTGCTCGGTCTCAGCAACAAGCATCTGGGGAAAGCAGATGGGACGAGAATTAAAGAGTGAATAGAAGCATTATGAGCGTCCACCGAGAGCGAGCCGGGGTTTATTTCTATCCCCCTCTCACAAGGACACTAGATGTTCCCGATAGCCCGTCAGTAATGGCTGAATCGCATGGACGGACCGCTTCACGCAAGTCACTAGCCAATGGAGAGTCTGGATGCTGAGGAGTGGCGGACGGGCGGGTCGGCCGGGGGACGGGGCGCCGAGGGAGTGATGCTCTTCTGAGTGCACTTAAGTGGTTAAAAGTGCAGGGGGAGGAACAGGCCGCCTCCTAAATGAAAAGAAACAAGCAGGCCAAAGAAGGACGAGCCCTGCGTTCTCCAGAATCCACGGAAACCATTGAAGTAGCCCACATCCAGCAGGACCCATATGGTTCGGCCATTAACCAGAACAGATTGGCGTCTTCTTCCGCGACGTCGATGGCCTACTAATCCCCGCTTTCTTAAGTCGCACGCAGCCCGATCCTGTTAATGGGAAAGTGTCATGTCCGGCAAAACACGGCGAGCGGAATGACGGGCCGCTGGGTCCGGGTCCACGTGACCGGCTCCCTCCCATCGATCCCCCTCCGATGTCTAATTCTATTAATCAGAGCAATTTCCCTGTGGGCAGTGGTTTATTTCACTCATCAAACGTCTGATGAAATCTTTAGACACCACGAATTAGGGCCAATCACAACAAATAGCTGATAGTGTTAACCAGTCACAAGCTGCGCCGAGGCAGCGGCCCACTCTAATTTGAAAGCAAGTGAGGCGATAATGCGGCGTGTCATCCTTTTGTGGCCGCGCATTAATGCCGCTGCCTGAGATGGCAATTGACGGCAAATCGACTGCTTGCGAACCCGGAGGAAGACGATGAAATTGGGTTGATGCTGAAAATAAAGAACATTGACTGGCAAACTGCGGCGCGACTGCGGACTTTAATCCATTATTGCGGCTGACGGGGAGGGCTAATGCATTCCCGTCTCCCATTCTATTTGCATGGAGCTTTGCTCTCGGTCGGACCGGAGATATGCACGGAGGAACTCGGCGTTAAGTGGCTGACTGCTCCTAATTGATTGGCCAACAAAAAGGGTCAAGTTTGCCGTACACTATGGAAAATCCATCAGCTATTGGCAAATTAGGCGGCTTCGTGCTCGGGCACAACAAGTGGCGGAATTAAAGGCAAAATTTCCGTCGGCGAGATGTTTTGTTTGTTTGCTTTGAACTGAAACTCTTTCCGCTTCCATTCCAATCCATTTTCCGTAACTACAACGTCGATACGACACATCAAAAAAAAAAAAAACATGCAGCAATTTCGCCGGCGCAAACACTCAAGAAAAAAAACAAAAAGGCATGAGATCTGAATTGTTCTTTTATCTGTTTTCTAACACGGTTTTATTGCTCCGTGATACTCCGTCTCTCTCTTGGCCCAAAACAGGCTCCTCATTTGCCTACGAGGACGAGGAGGGACGCAGTAATAGGCAATCGCGGATGTCGCCCGCCCTCCCGAGCAAACAACACGGGCAACAAAAGCAATCTACCTGCATATTGTCTGCGATTCTTGAGTGTTTCCAGTCACATACCTGGTGATGGGCATACGTCAGAAATGATTAAGTGCAGAATTGGCGAGACATGCAGAGGTCCTGGCCTTATTTGATCGTGCATGCTTTAGCATCGGCGTGCGAGGGAGGGGCCGGCGTGGCGTGCTTCGCTATCCCGCTATCTCGCCGCTCGGCGCGGTTAGTGGCGAACAGCTGTTCATTTGAAGCTGCCTGCACCTTTCCTTGACCCCATTTTGTTCTGCGCGGAGGCGAGACAGAGGAAGAATTAGTTGTATTACCGCCGCCCCGCCGCCATGTGTGTTTCTGTGATTCCTCCTCTATTCTCTCCATTATCATGGCCTCTCTGTCTGATTAGACACAACACAATCACTAACTTGCCAAATCACTGCTGCGTTGCGCATCCCGCAGTCCTGCCCAGGACGCCCAACCCTGGCACCGCTCGTGGGCGCACGCGGAATGAAAACTAGCCAATTCATGTCTGTTCAAACCTCAAATTGTTGGATTAGACCAGAAATTTCCTGTTTGTCTTCTTGGTTTGAATAATACAGAACACTGGTGTATAAGATGATAATATAATTTTAAAAGTTTGGATGGATGGTCGGATTTAAGGATGGATGGAGGGATGTAAGAACAGATGGACAAAATGGATGAGCAGATAAATAAATATAGGAGAAAACATTGTAAATAAATGGCAGATAACAAAAAGTTGGATACATGAATGAGGTGAGTGAATTGATAAATAGATGGCTGGATAGATGACAGACAGACAGGCGAGTAAGGTGATAAAAATGAATCTGTTGTGATAAATAAACAATGTGTACTTGTCAAAGGTAAACAAAAGGATGGATGGATGGATGCGATTGGAGAGATGGAGGTAAACATGGAGATAAAAAAGAGGAATGTTGGACAGACAGACAGGCAGGCAGACAGACAGATAGACATGGTGCAAACCGATCTACAGAGAGACAGATAGATAGGTGGACAGACAGACAGATAAATAGACAGACGGGCAGAGTGACAGATTGATAGAAAGAATATTGTGTTTTTTATATTGTTCTTTCTTTGTCATTATCCTCTTTTCGATTCATGTTTGGCTGTTACTTCTGATGAGAGACTTCGAGACATAAAAACAGCTCAATACGGTAAAAAACCGCGACTTTCCACCTCCACACGCGAATAAAATGTATGCAGAAAAAAAATCCATTCAAGCTCTTTCTCCTATTGACCACAGCAATTGAAAAGAGAGAAATCCTGCAAAATCACCTGCATTTCTTTCATAATATTCATTTAAACAAAGCTTTGGCTAAGTCATATTGATTGTGTTCTGATTTAAAAGTAGCTGAGGCAGGGTGTCGCTAATCCAAAAGCTCTTTTAAAAATCACCTGGTCGGACAAATGGGACCTTTTAAAGGAGTATAATGTGTTCTTAAATTATTTTATTGATGGGAAGTGGCATGGCCTCCGCAGGTACCCATACAAACGCTCGGAGCGCGCTGTGAAAGGGTCAATTTGTGCTCCATTTTCCATTTCTTCATTATCTGCCTTTAAAGCCGTGCTGAGTAGCTCAATGGGGCGGCGAGAAACTTTCACTCTCGCGCATTTAGCACTGCAGACGTTCTGCTCCCTGTCGATTTTTAAATGTTTTAATCGCCAAATCATAATTTCTTGTAAACGTGGTTATAAAAACATTATATACAGTTATTATATATTACTAGACAGTTACGCAATGTTATCCATTATGAGATTCTAATTTAAAGATAGAAAGGATACAGTACTACAAAGAAAGAAAAGGATACACACAAATATATATTATATATAGATGGATAGAAAGAATGAAAGAAAAGAGAGAGAGAGAGAGAGAGAGAGAGAGAGAGAGAGAGAGAGAGAGAGAGAGAGAGAGAATAAAGTAGAGAGTGAGAATGAAAGAGTTACAGAGGAAATTGATGGAGAGAGTGATTGGTTGAAAGACAGAAAGAGAACAAAAGAATGAATGATAGAAAGCAAGAAAGAGAAAATGACAGTGAGAGAAATAAGACTAGATAATGATAATAAGATAGACTAGATAATGATGGACACTGAACGAAAAAGAATGATATAGAAATAGAGGGATAAAAAGTGAGTGTGGAGAGTGATCTCTCGAGAAAGATATAAAAACAGAGAGATGGGGGGGGGAAAGAAAAACAGAGAAAAAGAAGTAGAGAGCGTAAGGGAGAGAGAGCAAGAGAGAGGGAAAGAAAGAGAGAGAGAGAAAGAGAGAGGGAAAATGAGAGAGAGACACAGAAAGCGAGGGAGAGAGGAGAGTAAGGGAGAAAGTGGGAGAGATGCAGAGAGAAAGTGGGGGGGCTAAAGAAAGATAGAGAGAGAAAGACAGAAAGAAAGAGAGGGAGAGAGAGGAGGAGAGCAAGAGTGAGAGAGAGAATAAGAGAGAGAGAGATAGAGGAAGGGAGCAAGAGAGAGTGAGAATGAGAGAGAGAGAGAGAGAGAGAGAGAGAGAGAGAGAGAGAGAGAGAGAGAGAGAGAGAGAGAGAGAGAGATCTGGCCACTAATTCCGGCTGATATTTGCAAAATCTCTCTCTTCGGCCTTCCAAAGCCCAGAAATGGAACAAGTGGTTTAGAAGAGAAATAAATAAAACCGAAAACCATCTTCAAGTCTAGTGTGGTTCTAGCTTTATTTCCTCAGCAGCCAGGCCTGTGTGACCCCGACACATTGGGTTAAAACGCTCTTCCCTCGCATTTAAACATCCATGTGGCCACTTCAGCTTAATAATGCGGCCATCATCTGTAAACGACTCCTCTTCCAGAGTCCATTAGAAGTTGTGTGCGCGGCAGGTCTGACAAACCAACGGGATAATTAGCGTCTGCGTAAAGTGCCGCGTTTCAGCGTTAGCCTGACAGCTACGCGAGCAGTAGATTACAGTAAAAACGCCTCTTAATTAGCCGCTAACGGTAGGTGATGATTACAAACGGGGAGTAAGTGTTGTGCCGCATGTCAGGGGAGTGAATTATTACTAAAGCGGTTACTCACTTCTTTACTATTGCTTCATCTTTACTGTGAATATTACACAGGTTTATATAGAGACAATATCCTCATACAATATTCAATGTGCTTTTCTCTCTATGAATCAATGTGTATTTCTGCCCATGTATCTATCTATGTGTCTATCTGAAGATCTATCTATCTATCTATCTATCTATCTATCTATCTATCTATCTATCTATCTATCTATCTATCTATCTATCTATCTATCTATTTTTCTATCTATCTATCTATCTATCTATCTATCTATCTATCTATCTATCTATCTATCTATCTATCTATCTATCTATCTATCTATCTAATCTATCTATTTGTTTGTCTGACAGATTACTCTGTCTAGTTATCTATCTGTATTATGATAGTCTATAATCTATCATGCATTAGATAGGTAGGAAGACAGATACATTTACCATATTTACGTAAATATAAGCACCCCGTAAATATAACCACACCCCTGATTTTTCAAGCACTAAATAAAAATTCCAACCCGGAGGCAGAAAAAAAAAACATTTCATGGTTAAAAATTATTGAAAAACTTTGAAAAACATTTTGAAAACATTTTAACATTTCTGGTTAAATTACGTCAATAGGTATTCTCTTAAAAATACGATTTTTTCTTTATTTAACAAACCTAAACTGTTTTGGACTCGTATCAGTTTGATATTGTTTTACTTGAATAATAGATAACAAAAAGTATATGCTTAGGGTCAGAACTTCATTTCCCAAGAGCCTTTGCAGGAGTGCGCCCCAGCCCCATGCGCAGAGCAACGCGTGTGAAGAGGATTGTAGCCCAGGGTTATTATCTCCTGTTTTGATCTCAGACCAAGAGTTTTGATTGTGTCTGTTCCTTGGACTATTTTTACTTCTTGTCCGTGTTCTTCATTTTCGACAGTTCTCTTTTTGCGATTATACATTGGACTCATTTGTAGCCGTTAGCACTAAGCTAATCTACCCGGATGTGGTTTGTCGTCTCTGTTTGTTGCAATAATAATGATTGTATTTAGTTTAATCTTACTTCTTCCAGTGTTCTTTTGTTAAGTATTCTGTTAAGTCTCGCGGTGTGTCTAATTGTTTCTTTATTTCTGTTATTGAATAAAAGACAGAGTCAATTGTATGCACGTCTGCCTACGGATCATTCTTTAACATTATAAAGACGCACACGAGCGCCACTGCGTAAAGACGACGTGTTTCTGTTTATTTGTGATTGCTCTTAAAACGTATTTTTTTTACTTAAAATACGGGCGCCTTTATTTGTGTGCATATTTGAAATCGAAATGCTTATATTTGTGTGAACATGGTATATGAATCAATCCATCCTATAATAGTTATCTATTGTTCTTTACTCTGTATGTCTATCTTTCTGTATATTATCTGTCCGTCTGTCACTCAATCAGTCTTTCCACTCATCCATAAGTCCTCTGTCTGTCTCTCACTATTTCTTTCTAAAAGTTTGTGCTCTGTTTCTGTTGGTTTTTCTATAGGATTTGCATAAACCCTATGAACATATACAGTAATTATTTGTAATCATATCCATGATGACAAACAGAGAAAAAAAGACCCGTCTCACTCAGTTCCGGATCTCTTACCTGTCTCTGACCTTCTTCTACGACCTCAGCTCAAGAGTGAATGCAGAGGTCCGCTGACCCGTGAAGACCCCGGGGAAGACCAGAACAAAAGTGGGAGAGAAGAACAAATGAGATCACTGCACTGAATTAACTTATTGAATGTTCACTTGGGGCTGAGGCGGCTGTGATGTGGAAGCAGCTGGTGGGCCGCGTGGCAGCCCCTCATTTCAATGACTTTTCATGTTGCTTTAAATACCTACCGTTGTTGTTTTTTTTTTTTTATTCTTGGAGCTTGTTATACGGTTTTGTGCAAAATGGCATCCCAGTATAAATGTGTGCAGTTCTCTGTGAGAGCCAGACCATTCAGAGGAAACAAAAATCAATGTGCTAAAAACACATATTGACTGATTGTGCTGTGCCGCGCTCCTCATAAATGTTTGAATGCTTTATTAGTCCCAGCATTTTCATGATTCTTCAGTGTTTTTCAAGCTTCGGCTCCGCACGCCATTGGTTGCTTGCTGAACGAAAGGTCATTCACCTCTGTGTGGAGCCACCTGAGAGCGTCCCGAGGGATTCTTGAAGCTCGGTCACCTCGGCTTCTCTCTTGTCTCAGAAAACACCACTACTTGCGGATTCCACGGCAGTTCAGAGCCTTCAAGCCACTTTGGAGAACTCAGTGAGCCACACAGTCCATCCTTGAGATGAAAGTGAGACTGGTTTTGGGTGGACAGGAGAGTGTTGACCAAGCTCAGCGTCTGGGTTAACTGAAGCTGAATGGACACGGGAAGCTGGTTAAGCGCTGCTTATTGAGTCTCTTGTAGGACCCCATGAGACCACAGGGAACAACAATGGGAGAATTAATGGATAAAGCGCAATGAGAATGTCAACTCAACAGGGAGCGAGCTCGGAGCGGAGCCGCTCTTAAGGTGATTGTGTTGCCAAACGCCGGTTCGGGTTTTGTTGTGCTTGAGGATTACAAAGCCATTGTTTTCTTTTATTCTGTGTCGATGCTTCAATGAGTTTTTTTTTTCTTTCCCAAACACTTCCAATTTGAAAAATGAATATACACAATTATACAGTGGATGGACAAATAGAAGGAGGAAGATCAATTGAAAAAAAAAAAAAGACAGACAGACAGAATAAATAAGCTTACATCATTTTAGTCAAGATAAAAAATATATGGTTCTACATATTGTTTGATTAAAAAGGAACACTGTGAGTGTAACAATGTTAAAATGCTCAGATGGTTTTTACACACCTGATTGGTGATCAGCACCTGACAGCAATGACATCACATGACACACAGGGGATTCTGGGAAATGAAGTTTGTGAGACAGACAGTGGAAAGATTGCACATGAACGCGCAATTATTAAACCGTTCTATTGGAGGAAAATTGCTGCGTTCCGACGAGTCACAATTAACAGGAGTCGACATATGTGTATATATTTACAAACTGTACATACGGCACATTGTGTAATATTGTACGTATGTTTATAAATAGAGACATACACACACACACTAAGACTTTTTGCTCCTCAGACTAATTATCCGACGTGTGAGGCATTGAAAGGTTTTCTGAGGCCTGACCTTCAGGAATCCATTTGTGAGATGATTCCACAACACTCTGAAACTTCTGAGGCGGCCTCCATCATCACAGTCAGGCCTAATGATGTGTCCATCTAGACACTTCACAAACGGTCACAGCAAATGGCCGCCGCAGCGAGACGAACTCGCCCTTATATAATTTGTTGCCGCAAATGACAAAACAGAGCAGGGAATAATATGCCGAGTCAAGTTTGGAGAGAGAGAAAATGGAAGAATTTAGGGCTGTGAGCTGCCTTAATGGATATCCTTGCAGCTGGATGAAAATGGGCCGGTGTAATGCGTTCCTAATGCCAGCCGGCCGGGCTGCTCGGAGTGTATCAAGAGAAAGGTGGTCCGTCATTTGGACCAGCAATCACTTAATGGGGACAGCAAATCTCCACAAAATGGAGACGCACTGCGCTGTTTCTGGCCTCGCTGGACGCCGAGAGTGACGGGCTGTGAGGAAAGAGGGAAAAACGACATAGATGAGAAACAAAAAAACAACAGCAAAATTGCAACTGAAATAAAGAAAGCAAAAAAAAAAAAGCATTGGAGCCAGAGTCTGCTGATGTTTTGCAAAAGTGCAGAGACAGAGCAGCGCAAGACTTGAATTTCAATTATCAAATTACGGCAGAGTGAAAAGACATAAATGTAGTGATTTCCGCTGTCTTTCATGGATCAGTCCGACGCGTGCCAACGTTGAGCGGCTTCCAAAATGGAGGATGCAAAGTGAAGCAGCGTTTCTGCAAATCACTCAATTAAAAGCACAAATGAGTTTCTTGATATATTCATCTAAGTGGTTAAGTGGAAGGGTTTTATTCCGCTCCCGCCGCGGTGGAGCGGCGACGGGCGGGAGAAGCGTCTGCCTGCTCTTTTGATTAAGGCGGACGCTTAAATGCTGGGGAAATGTTGAAAGCACTTGCTGAACAAATTAGCCGAGCGAAGGCAGCAAAATGAAATTCTAAAGAGTTGATTTAGGCATTTAGACGGATGCGGCTGGCAGCTTAAAGGACGCGCAGTGCATTTTCCTTGGCGCTGTGCATTATGGCGGAGGGGTCAGGCCTGAAACTAGCTGGCGTTTTGTTCCGCTAATGAAGGGCATGCCACTGAAAGAGAGTGAAACATACATTATTTTACTGTTCGCTTGTGAGCCAAGAGAGAGGGAGAGGAGGAGGAAGAGATGCTGCTGGATCAAGACTGAAGAGAACGAGTGCCAAAGAGTGTGTGAGGATATTTCTAACCGTGTGATGGAAGGATGGATGGATAGACAGGTGAATGTAAATAGTCGGATGGAAGTTAAATAATGGACAATAGACAATAGGCGAATAGATAATAAAGACTGAAAGAAAGATACATAAGAAACAAACAGAAAAAAAGACAGTATAGATTGGTAGACATACAGATAGAGATAGATTGTGCAAGCGGACAGAGTTAAACAGGGTAAACATTCATAGAGATGAACAGATGAACAGCCAGACAGATTCATTGACATTAACATAGAACAAATATAGAGAGAGACACAGACTGATAAACAGATAGACAGACTAATAGATAAACATTCATAGAGAACACGTGAAGAGACAGACAGGCATTCATTAACATAAAACAGACTGACAGAATGACGGGCAGGCAAACAGATAGAGGACAGACAGATAGATAATGATTGATTGATTGATTGATTGATTGACTGGCGGACTGACAGACAGACTGACTGAGAGCAACAATAGCATGGTGATAAAAGCATTGCGCATCTAAGCGCTTTAATGCACACACACACACACACACACACACACACACACACACACACACACACACACACACACACACACACACGAAGGTATTGAAAATCTTTGGAATATCAACTTGAAATATTCTTTTTCCGCGCCAGACGTTTGTTATCATTAATGTTTTCTTTAATGCCCATGTGCCACAACAAACTCCCGCTCTGAGCAGCAGCTGCGCGCTCTTCTCTCGCCGAGACATATTGTCCACTTTGAAAGCTCAGAATGATATCAAATGCCCCGCTGCCGCCTCAGTTGAAATGGAACAAAATAGGCGGTGGTCTATAAAAATGAAGTTAGACGTAAGTACGGCACTCACATCTTTGAAAAAAAACCTTTTCCTGTTGCATTTTGTAGTCGTCAATTGGTCCGAGCAACTTGCTCTAATGCAGGTAATGGATCCACTGTGGTCCTTTCATCTTCGGGAACATGTGCGGGAGATGGAGAGGACGGATCGAGGAGAAAACAGCTCTAACACGCATGAGGGCGAGGGAAAGTAAAGCTGAACTAATCCTCGACAGGCCGGGTGGAAGTCAGGCTGACATGTTAAGCACGAGCTGAGCGTTAGAACGGCGCGTGGCTCCTTCTGCTGTGCGCGTCACCAAAAATGGCTGCGCGTGTCTTGCCAGATTACGATTAATGTTGGGTCTTTGGCCATCTTTTTTGTGAATTTGCGATGACCACGCAACAAGCGTGATTTCATGCTTGGAAAGTGCGAATAGGATGCAGTATGATATCTTTAACACACTTTAAGCTTACACACGTTTTATTACAAAATTTTGATTTCAACGAATAACACAAAAATGCTATTGTAATTATTTGAACGTTACTTTTGTTTTGTTTTTAACTACAATTCATTTTAAGTATTGCGTTTTATTTACGTTTGTATATACAAAGTATATTTTTTTCAACCATTTCTAATTGAATGTGTAATTATTTGAACAAAAATGTATGTTAACATTTATTTGAAATCAACTGAAAATATATCAGTCCAAATTACAGTTGTCTTACATACACTTTTTCACATAACTTTAATAAACGCTTAATACTACACTGATGGTGTGTTTTGCACATGTTGGTTGGATCTGGGGCCCAACAGCTGTCCAGATTTTCCGCTCTGCCTCTTTCCAACTATAGGCCGGTTAGTGGCGCTCGGTCAATGGAAAGTCTCCAGTCATCAGGATCCGTAGATAGTTTTGTTTTTTCAGCAGATTCCAGAATCACAAAACTAGCCCGAGCTGATTGGCTGTGTTTCGGCTGGTCCTTTTGTTTCAGAGCTTCCCTTGGTCTTTCCTCGTTCGCTCTGTCCCCCGCTAAGCGCTAGTGCTACAGCCGTCACCGGGCCCAGCGGGTTGGATTCAGACTTTACAGGGGTCGATAAAGGTAAGTGGCAGAACATTTCATTTCTAGATGATCAGATTCATTGATACATGACTCACACCTACCAAACTCCAATGTTTTACAATTTGGAACATTGTAAAGCAGTATAACAACTGAATTAATACATTTTGTGTTTAGTATGTGATGAACACATTTGTTAGATTCCTTGTCCAAAGCAGGCATGGCCATCTCAACCTTGGTGTGCTGACTGGTTTTGTATTTTTAAAAATCATTTTTAAAATTATATTATAATTTTTTAAAGGAAATGAAAACATTTATTATGATATGTATATTTCAATTTTACATGCCTCACACATGTATTCATTTATTGATTTATTTGGTCATGTCCAAAACTATATGGGGCAAAAACTAGAGCGCCCTCTACTGGAAACAATCTGAGAAGTTTTACCATCTGGGTGAATGACATTGAGCTAGCTTTACAATAAGCTGATGTAAAGAAAAAAATAAGAACATTGCAAATAACCATGCATGTATGAAACTACAGCACGGCTGTATGGTTCTGGTCGTCAGCTCCCATGAAAGCTCCACTATAGACTTAACCTGACAAGATGAGGAAAGAGAGCGAGTGAGAGCGAGTAACCTGCTGATACCGGCCTCTCAGGCTCACTCAGAGGAAGTAATGTGTTCATTACAATACAATTACTGACACTCACATGTGGCTAAGTGTGAAGAGCGGCGCTGCTGAGAGGAGGTTGCTGCGGTCCCTGGATGCTGATGCTGATGCTGATGCTGATGCTGATGCCCTGACCTCTGTGTGTCTGTAGGTGCAGGATGTACAGCTTCATGGGAGGAGGGCTGTTCTGTGCAGGAGTGGGCAATATACTCCTGATTGTTTCCACAGCAACAGATTATTGGATGCAGTACCGCCATTCAAACAACTACATGCATCAGGGACTCTGGAGATACTGCACGCCTGGGAAATGCTTCACGCACACTGACAGCATCGGTGAGGCTTGTGATGCGCATCAGGATCCAGAGAGAAACCTCCACGACATTGTATTGTTGGGATTGTGTGAATGGATGGACAGATAGATACACACTGCGAATGGCTGGACGGGGAGACGAATTACTGGCCAAACAGAAGGGTGTGATTGGAAAGCAGGTGTAAGGAAATATGGATGGGTGGATGGTTGGGCGGATTTATGGTGGACGGATGGATTGGAAACAGATGGGTGCAGGATGGATGGGTGGGTGGAGAGATGGATGAATGATGTATGAATATTTGGATGCATGGGAAAAGAGTTGAGTGTAGGGATAGATACAGAGGGTGGATGGATGGATGGATGGATAAATTGATAGAATAACAAATTATTGTTCAAACAGACGGGTATAAATGGTAGGATGGATGAATAGTTGGGTAGAAGGATGGATAGAGGAATAGATGGTAAAACAATTGGATGGATGTTTGGATAGAGGAATGGATGGATGGATGAATAGAGAAATGGATGATGAAGAGATACAGTAGATGGTGTATTTGGATGGATGGGTGTATTGAAAGAGGAATGGATGGGCAGATATCCGTTCGAATATTTCAATAGATGAACTGACAGCTGATTGGGTAAAGAGATGAGGTTGGATGGACTGGGGAATGTTTGGTCCTGGCCTTCGACCTCCTGACCTGTGTTTATGTCAACAGCGTACTGGGATGCCACGCGGGCGTTCATGATCTTGTCTCTGTTGGCCTGTTTCATTGGCATCATCGTGGGCATTATGGCTTTCATTCACTACTCATCCTTTGACCGTTTTGATAAAACCTTTGCTGCAGGCATTCTCTTCTTCATCTCTTGTAAGTTATTTTCACTTTCACGTAATGCTTTTACACACAGAGACACCTTTTTAGTTATTGTCTTTTAAAAAGTCTATAACCTCACTGTTTTTTTGCCTGTTTTCTTTGTTATTTTTTAGGCTTTTTTGTATTTCTGGCAATGGCTGTGTACACAGGAATCACAATTAATTACTTTGGGAAACGCTACAGTAACTGGAGGTTCTCCTGGTCTTACATCATTGGTTGGGTGTCTGTTGTGCTCACTTTCTTTTCAGGTAATACTGTTTAAATAAATAAAATATTGTGAATAATTGTATTACATTTGTATAATTATTTGTATATGTTTTCTTTACATTTGCTAACTAAAATACTGACATTTTGGCTTTTAAATGTAATTACATTACATATATGTATACACACACACACACACACACACACACACACACACACACACACACACACACACACACTCATACATACTGTATATACTAAAGATTCATAATTATCTGTTTTTTATTCTTCAGGAATGTTCTACATGTGCGCATACCGTATGCACGAGTGCCCAAGAAACTCAACCCCTCACTAGAAGATATGGATTTATTGTTTCAGTAAAAACAATGCATTTGATCATGAATAAATACAATTTATAATTGAGAAAAATAGAATTCCCAATAAAAAATCAGACTATAGCAATCAGTCGAAGTAATGCTGTAGATTTTACTGTCTTTATAATAAAACATTTTGCATGCAGCAATCATTTCATGCTTTGAGAACTTTGAATCAGCGGAAAAAAAAATGTTTTTCATTCAAATTCTTTATTTATATTTATTCGAATCAGATCGAATAAATATTGGAAAAAAAACATATTCCGCAAAAAAAAAAAAAAGATTTTACATAAAATAATGTTTTTTTTTTTTTATTTTTGTATTTATTTTTGATACTTTGTTTTGCAATGTCTCGGGGATTCGATGTCAGCCTATTTAAACAGTTTCTTCCCGAAACGGCAGCCTTTGTTGGAATGACAGATTAAACAGGATGTTTTATTTAGCGTTGCACAATAAACGCGTCCAGCGAGTCTGAGTTTGTCCCGCGGAGTTTGCGAGTGACGCGCTAATGCCTCAAGCCTCTTAGAAGCGCAGCGCGGGGCCGCACCGTCTCTCACCCGGCCGGGACTTGATTAAATGGCTATTAAAAGCCGCTTAACCGCCTCTCGGTGCGGATTCTATCGACTTCTCGAGCAGGGACGATTCCATCACCATTAGTACATTTATTTTCACGTTTGCAAGTTCTTATCCTTACACCCTCTGAAAAAAAATGTGAATAAAATTACCGGTTAAGAGGCTATAATGAGTGTTATAATAAGAGGGTTATTTTATATATATATATATATATATATATATATATATATATATATATATATATATATATATATATATATATATATATATATATATATATATATATATGTATGTGTGCTGCTAATGCGTTCACTGTAAGTACAGCGAAATTATATTGCACGTAACTATAAAGTCTTAGATAAAACAATAATGAATTACCGTATTTAACTTCACAATATTTAAATACACAATAAATACACAATATTTAACTTCACAAAAACTGTATTTCCAGTTTTAAAGAAAATCAATAATTTAAAAAATCAACCTAAACAGTGGTGATATAAGAACTGGCTCCACATTATGTTGATTTTGTGTCAAAGTCAGTGAAAACTGTTCCACAAACTGGCCAGTATTGAGTAACTGGCATATTATTGATTTTATAATGAATTAACACGTCAAAATTACTCGTTTACGTTTATTGACACGATCTTTACAAATATTATTGCAAAAATACATTATTTAACGCACGGCAATTACAATATAATACCTGGTTGCAATTCTTTTACAGAAAAAAAATCACAATTTAAATCAAGAATTAAAGTACGTCCACGTCAAAACATTGTTTTGAATGCTTCCACATATATTTATTGACACTAATTTCAGGTCTGTATTTTCATGAGCAATTGAGTCCAGTGATTAATTTGTTCTGTCCCATCTGATCAGATGGAAATCCTGTGGTCGAGGATTAGCTACTACTTCCCTTCTAACATCCAACCTAATTATCTAATAGCATTGCTGCAAGACTTCTGCCAATAATGAAACACTTTTACCATTAGCCCGTGATTGCAGATGTGATGACAACACGATATCAGCAAATTACCGCTCCATCAGTGGAGACAGAACTGAAGCACACTTGTATCCGCGCAGATTTCAATATCTGCAATTAAAGCCCGTTTCCCGCCACCGTTAGATAAAATAATACAAAATGGCACAAAATAGCCTCTGTGTTCTCTTAAGTGACAAAAATAAACGGAAGTCAGGAGCATCTTACAAACAGTTCCGACGGGGGTATAGCATAGGAAACCTAATGTATATGTATATACAGTGTGTGTGTGTGTGTGTGTGTGTGTGTGTGTGTGTGTGTGCGTGTGCGTGTGCGTGTGCGTGTGCGTGTGCGTGTGCGTGTGCGTGTGTGTGTGTGTGCGCGCATGTGTGTGTAATAACCCCACATATTATATTGGACATAATACCTTTGTTATTTATTTTGGCTTAATTCTTGCTTTAAAATTATGTCACTTTGTTCGCCCATAATTCGTTCGATTTTTGTTTGTAAACGGAAATCTATTTAACATATTAATCGAATAAAAAAGCAAAACAAATTACATTTAATTCGTCATTCTCGGTTGAACGATATGCTCACGACAATACATCCAATACAATTCTGTGATGCAGAATTTATCAAGATGTGTTATTCCAAGAGACATTATGAAAGCTGTTTGTGCCGGGCCTCGAACAGCAATAATACTGAAATAATGCTGTCTGTATTTCCTAAACAAAAACTTTTGTCTTTGTAAAGACGTTTTAAAATCGTGAGTTGGGGTTAAAAAGCGCGGGCTCGTGTAAGATGAGCACTTGTGGCAAGAACTGGCTTTTTCAGCACCACGGGGAGCGCCCGCTCCGCCCCTCGCACCGCCTGCATAATTAATCCACACACAACAGGTCTGCAATTGGCTGAGGGGTAATCTACTTCCTGATTTGCTGCTGTCAGTCTCGAGACGCATAAAAAGTAATGTACCTGTGGCATTGCGCACAGGTTGCCGACGTTTGAAATCATCTGAGATCCTGAAGACTGGAACCAACTTATATTTTCACCAAGGCTTTCAGAAGCCTAGCGGACTGGCTGCTTTTACTAAAACAAGACTAAAAGTTTCGAGATGAATTTGAATTACACCTCCCCTGTTCCCCAGATGCCTGCTCAAAGATCCACGTCGTTCTTCATCGAAGATATTTTATTGCATAAACCTAAACCTTTGCGAGAAGTCTTCCCGTCGCCCTTTTCAAACTCGCTCGCATCTCGGATGCCTCTCCTGGAGTACGGATATCCTCTGATGCCTACACCGATACTAGCTCCTCATCCCCACCATCCGCTGCATAAACCCGAGCATCACCCGTATTTTTTCACCTCCGGTAAGTAGATTTCTCAGTAGTTTCTCAATTATATAGAGTAGTGTTTTAATGTTTACTTTAATGTGAACAAGGCATATAAGGGCCCTAATTGTTTGTATGATAATACAAATACCGTTATTTCATTTATTATTTTTTATTGACAGATTTTTACGTCGTCTTTTTAGACAAATAAAAATCTTTTTTTATGTGCACACGCGTATTTGATCTGTATTTATAGAAGAATTTAAAAATGTTAAAAGCGTCAAACAATGTTTGATTTGAAAAATGCTTTTCAAAAATGAAAAAAATGTATATAAAACATTTGTTGGTATTTTATTTTAAAACTACACTTGTTTGCTTGCTTAAATTTGTAATAATTACTTGTATTAAGCGATTTGAAATATCAAAATCATACAGTGCTCAATTAAGTGGTCTAAGATCTTCTCATTTGTTTTAATATTATAATTAGCATTTATTAAATGTGCATAATAATAAATAGCTTTTACAGGATTGTTTTGAGAAGAAAAACAATTAACAAAATCAAATATAAACATTTCGATTTTGATTTACTTTCAGATACACACATGTAATTATTGCGTTCTTTTAAAATTTCAGTTCAAATTGCATTTGTTTGATTTTTAATTTATGGAGAACGAAAAAACTGAAATTTAATGGTTCATTGCGTGTGTCTTTCTGTTCTCAAAGGAATGCAAATGCCGGCTTTATTCCAGCATCATCCAGAATTGCCGGGAAAGCACTGCAGACGCAGGAAAGCTCGAACAGTGTTTTCAGACTCTCAGTTGTCCGGTCTGGAGAAACGATTTGAAATTCAGAGATACTTGTCTACACCTGAGCGTGTGGAGCTGGCCACGGCGCTCAGTCTATCCGAAACACAGGTACACTCGATTGTGTTTTAAATATACGTATTTATTCACAAGGAATTTAATAGGTTCATTTTATATTGTATTTGAAGATTTTCTCATGTGGATTAAACAATGTGCCTTACGCAGGTAAAAACGTGGTTTCAAAATCGAAGAATGAAGCATAAAAAGCAGCTGAGAAAAACACAAGATGACCAGAAAACGCCGAACGACGTGGACAGATCGCTGGACAACACGAGCGAAAGCGAAACACACGACAAGATCTCAGACGGTAAAAGCGGCGTGAGCCCGGACAGATACACGCTGGACGACCACGAAGATGATGTCGATATTGAAGACGACATTTGCTCCCCTGAACATTTACTTTAGCACTATCATTTATAATCAACGGAAACAAGTATAAAACTTTTGATAGAAAATTAGATTTTTTTATAATGATTTTCAAACAACCGAGTTGTGTTTTATTGATCAAGCGCTTTAGAAATACATTCATTTTATTTAAAATACATCGAAATTTTATTATTATTTGTCATTATTTTATACTGTTGTTATTACTGTTATTTTATTATACATTAACATTTTAACTGATTAGGATAAGGACATTTTGTTCATGTTGATAAGTGGTGCGATAATATAATATGTAAATAGACAATTCATTCGATGTAACATTATTTTCAGCACTTTGGCGGAATGTTGGTTGAAATGTTGACATGTTGACTGATATATTTATCAAATGGCATTTGTAAAAACAAATGATGTATATACATATTGTAAAATGAAGTCAGACCATTTTTAAATAATATGTGTATTTATTTATTTTTTGTCCTTATGCGTTTTTTATCGTTTTAAATGAAAACTTTGGCACAAATTTGATTATATGTAGCAACAGAGTACACAAATGTTCGACAGCATCGTTACTACATAAATAACACCTAAAACAGTAGTATATTACATTTTTAAATAAAACTAAACATTTTAAAGCAATATAATAATAATAATAATAATAATAATAATAATAATAATAATAATAATAGTAACACGTTGGTGTTGAAAGGCTTGGTAAAAAGCTTAATGCATTTTTAACATTATAAACATTGTTTTGAACAAATCGATGTTTTGGGAAATTTTTTAAATTATATTTCTTAGATATTCACTGACTCTTTTGGTGTGCCTTTTTTTTCGATATACTGTACACTAAACCAAAGCACAGGTTTACATGGTTTACTATTTAAGAATTCGTTGATGAGACAATGCTTAACTTCAATCTGAACTAAATTGCACAAATCGTTTGTTACATTTACTCAGATCATCAGATCAGCTATAGAAAACATATTTGGTGCAAATTTAGTTATTAACTTCTTTAGATTACTGTTTTGTTTATTTTTGTTCTTCTTTTTGTACTAATGTCGTGTGCATGTTTGTGTGTATTATTCTATTTTCGTTCCAAATTTTGACATAAATTTAAAATTAGAATAATGAAATCCTTTAACTGGGGATTTAATTGTGCTTTGCCGCCTTTCTCTTGGCTCTGGCACGCTTCCACCCTTTGAAAAGCAATTTAGGTCGATTTGAAAACGTGATTCTAATTCAGTCCGGTGAAGTAAAACAGCGCGGGAGAATAGGCCGTGCGGAAGGTGATCAATTAAAAGATTAAGCGGTTTGCGACACATGGACGCATCTGCATGTTGCAGTAATAGCGCAGCCATCAGCTCATTTCCAGGGGCAGACCGCCTCCTCCATTCCTGTCAGCACATCAAAGCCCATGTCAGCCTCCCAATCCGCAAAAAGCGATGCTAATTCAGCCTCCTTCATGTGTGGTTGAGAGAGACCCCTTCAATTAAATGCCCTGAATGGCAGGAAAAAGAGAGGAGGAGGATGCTGGAAAGGCAGCATCTCTCATTAATTCAAAAGGTCCCGCATTTATTAGCCTCGCCTCTGAGGCCCAACACTGAAAACACAGGGTATCAAAGCAGACATGATGGGTTAAATAGAGGCTATAATCTAATTAAAATATTACAGAGCAGCAAATAGCTCTTTGATAACGATCTGAAGCTTCCATTAAAGAAATAGGTGCTCGAGCTTGTTTTAGGGGGAAAATTATCACTTTAAAATACAGAAAACAAGTTTGCGGCCTCTAATAAGGGCAGCTTCAAAGTGTCATCCTTGTTTGACCTATTTTTCTCTCTGTGTGAGAGAGAAGGGCAGCGGAAAGTGGATATAATCAGACTAATAGCCGGGAACTGACGGAAAGCGGCACATTAGCCGGGGTTAACGGAGCATCCAGGTGTGCTTGAAGAGATCGGCCAGGAGGAAAGAGGCTGATGCGACCACAGCTCCGTTTCTTTCTGAAAAATAATGAGTTGTGAATAAATACTCATATTTCTAAACACCTGTTCCACACCCAAAGGCCGTGCTGGCGATTATAGGCACGATCAGAAAAACACGGCATTCGAGTGCGCACATATTTAGGGAACATATATCGAAAAGTGCTCTGTAAAAAAATCAAGCATTTTAAAGCTTTAATCCTTTATATGTGATTTGTCTAAGCCGATTGGCTCCAGCCATTTATGCAATCTGGTCCAAAAACCTTGCTGTTTTTCACAAAATATAGCAAAAATCTACACAAAGTAAAAACAATCACATTAAATATAAACATACCAAGTAAATTCAACATAACAACAAGTCTTGCCATTCAGAACAGAAAAACAGGAATCACATACTCATATTTTGCATGGCCTTATTTGCTCCAAGCTCCTTCCAAATACTTCGGCCACGCCCCCTTAAACCGGAAGTGATAACTGCTTAGCCTAACAGAGGAGCTATAGTAACTTGAACAAAATGTCAAAAACAATCATTTATTTAGGCAGAGGAGTGATTAATAACAGATTATTGTTAACAAACTTTAGCCTAGTTTGCTGAAAAAAAATCAGTGTAAGGATTCAAAAAAAAATAAACAAAATGTTTAATAAAGTATAAACCGCAATTTAAACTGCATAAAGAGTTCTGAAAAGGGCCACGGCCGCCTTCTCTTCCTCATGCCTCTTCATCATCTCCAGGGTGGCCAGTTGTGTTGGGTCCATTTCCTGTTCGCCCTGCATCTTATCTATGGGTCTTTCTGACAGTTTTGGAGAAGATTTTGGCTTTGCGATGGTTTTAGCATATTCTAAAGCCTGGGAGAAACAATGCATGGGAAATTATTTTACGCTTACCGTTTAAGTATATTTACCATTCATTTTTTCACCTGGATAATCATTAAGATTGTGTTTCACATGTGAATATTCTTTACAATTATTTTGCACTTACATTACTTGTTTAAAATTACTTTAATCCCACATGAATCCCGCATTTAATATGTTTATTTCTGTTGGGATTCATAATTTTATGACTGATTATCAAAAAACAATGATTCCTAAAACCCTGTCCATACCTTTCTCCTGAGAATAGCGTTGTCGTTGTTGACGCTTACTGGATCCTTGGTGGACAGAGGAGGAATCCTACTTATCGTCTTGTTTTTTTCACGGATCACATCTGAATACACCTTCTGTCGTCTAATTTTCTCTGCCTGGCGGTCGTGAAAAGAAGAGCAGTGAGATTACAAAAGCGAGGTTTAATTACCTAAGCCATTTCTCGCTTAAGTCCCCTCGGCTTCTTTGTGCCTCCTCCATGACGCTGCTCAATAGCAGCAAACAAATTCAAATAAAAAGCACAAGAGCTGGGGAGTTAGTGTTAACACCTCTCTCCCAGACAAACCCACACACATCTGACATAACCGAGCTGGAAACATGAAGTGCTCTGCTCATTACACGAGTTTGTCCATTTCCATTGAGTCCAGAACTAGAAGTCTTTTAAATTCATGAGAAAATGAAAAAAGCGGGATATTGAGACACGGCCACACTCGACAAATGGACATAGCAATTAGGGATTAGCTAAATCAATATTCAGGAAGGAGAGCTGCAATTATCCATTGAGTTTCTCGCCGTAACATTATTAGGCTTAAACAACACTGATTATCAATATTGTCCGAAGCTTAAGTCTTTTTTAAGTCTGAAGTGAGTATTTACCACAGCTTCTGGTACAGTGTTTGTTGGTCCGAGACCCCCGAGTTTCACCTCCTGCTTCAGGATTTTATATTCTTTCAGCGTGTAAACCTGCAGAGAGAATTTTCCAGACATGGAAATCAGTTTCAATGTGACAAGGAAAAACCAGAAGAACGTTGTGTCTATATTGCTGGAAAAACTCAACAGGGATTTGTCTAATCAACTTAGTTTTTTTTTATTTTAAAGAGTTACACCTCATAAAATGCACATTTCCATTTGTTTAGGCAGAAGGGTAAAAATTGCATTTTGTCCTTTTTGTTATAAAAGTATTGCATATCTTAAACATTGAGTACTTTACAGCTCATTTTCCTGATCACAAAATAAAAGACCGGTCGGAGACTGATTTCTCTATTCAACTTTACCGAACTTGAAAAAAATGACTTGGTTCAACACAAAGGTTGAGAAAATTCAAATGTAAATAAAAAAGCTTTACAGATGGATGTGATGAAATATACTTGGGGAAAAAAAACTATATTTCCATTAAACATTTATATTTATGCATATCCCGCCTCGAGTCCAGAGTTGCTGAGATCAGAAAAGGAGTAAGCTGTAGTAGAAGAACCCAATGTCCTTTAAGCACAGTAACAGAGAAAGATCTAAATGGCATGAGATCTCTACGTCCTGCTCGACCGAGTGAAAGAGTGGCAGAAACTTCTGCAGGTATTACACAGCTAATCTGTTCTGGATGTCTCTGCTTCATTCATGCAACATTGCCAAAGCTTCTCCCGAACAAAAGCTCTAATCAGACCGGCTCCTCGACCCTCGGGATCTAACGATTGGTCACGGACCCTGCAGGACAGCAGTTTTCCGCTCTGATCCACTTCCCCCAAGGGCGGCCACCCCAGCTGATTTACAAACGCATCCCATAATCCTACGAGACACGATGGCGGGCACAGTGAAGCGCAGAGCTCAAGCCCCTGCAGGACATCAGACTTATGCTACGAAAACCGCAGCATCAAGTGGATGATTCATGACATAAAGACCCTTCATCACAGCGAACTGAGGAAAAATGTCCTCATCTTTAAGTCAACAGTTATGTTCTTGTGGAATTGATAGCCCAACACATTCTCAGCACTGGAGACCTGTGTGAGACACGAGTGTGTGGCTCCGGAGAGAGGGTCTTCCCTGCAAGGTGCTGGAGGACAAAGAGACCATCATTAAATGCAAATCACCATCTTACCGGCCCGGCTCGGCACAGACGGGCTGCAGCTTAATCGCCTTCACCTCCAAAGCTTCTCAATGTCGTCTCGGCGACCTCGCCTTATATCATCATCTCATCGCAATTAAAGAGTGTCTTCAATTACTTATACAATTAACCTGCCGCCTGGATCGGCCCCCCACTATAATCGCTCCATCTGCGACAGGCTCCATTGAGATACTGTCATGGCAACATAAAGATGCTTAGGAACCATAAAGAGAATGTTTGAGTCATTACTCAATTTGTTTCACTCCATGGCTAATTATTGGAACAATTGTGGGCCGCACAGATTTGAATTATAATGGAAAGCTTGTCGCAGCATCAGGCAATGAAGTGCAGGACCAAACAAACAAACAAAAAAAAAAGTAACAGCTTATTTTGGTTGTACTCCGACAAAAGAAATTACAGAGATGGGATCATGGTTCGAGAGAGAACCGTTTTAGTGTTTGTGTGTGTGTGTGTGTGTGTGTGTGTTGTAGTTTGAATAGATCAAATATATAGTTACCCACCTTATAACTGGACTTATTCTTCATCCGCCTGCGTTGCTCTATCTGGGAGTAGAGACCACCAGAACCCGCCTGGACTAGACTGGGCTGTGTCTCAGTTCTCTCCGAGACTCGGGCATTTGCTTTGGCTATAGGGGGCAGCACCGTGTTGGCGAGATGTGTTTGCCAGGGCTTTACCGGATAGTAGCCAACCTCTGCATTAGGAAACGTGGGTAATTTATGCGCTGGAACCCTACAGAAATAATAAATCATATTACACACACTGGGGAAATCTTATGTGTACATTATTGGAGTCAACTATGATTATATATGAAGCTTGTGATTTATTTGAGATGGTGAAGATCACAACATATTCTACGCATCCTTCGGAGTATGGCATTAATAAATAAATAATTAGCTGCATGCATCAATGGCGGAATTAGTCATTTTATTATTAATGACATTCTTAACATTGTATGTTTTCCCATAAATATTGCCACTTAGGTTTCTTGAGTGGGTTTGTTTGTATGTATTTGAATAAAGGTGATTTTAAGTGTCATGCTATTAAATTCTTGCTAATGACATTTTGGGACCATCCTTACAAAGATCTGATTGGCTAATGAATAAACAAACAAACAAACAAACAATTTTCGACCCTTTTATGTCTCCATCCAGGACAAAATTATAATCTGTATGTATACAAAATGGTCTAAAATTTAAAAAGAAAAAACTTGTGCAAAAAATGCACACAAAAAATGTACACACAAGTCAACAAACTTACCCGAAACCATTCTTGATAAATGCATTTTCCAAAGTGCTGAGTAACGGATTATCTGTCCCTCGTTCCAACCCAAGAGCTTGAGATACGAGGTTCAAGACCCTCTCCTGCTGTGTGTAATCTTGGGCCTGTGCGGGACCGGCAGGCGTTTGGAGGTTTATATTAAGGTTCACAGTGGTGGGGGCTTGAGAATAAGTTGGTGGTCCAGACTGGAGGTGCACTGGAGGATCATGGGATTGTGGCGGTGTGTTTACGCTGAAGGCCTGCATAGCTGGGTCGGCGCTGCAGAGTTTGTCCGTGTGGGAGTTCGTCTGAGTTCCAGAAGGAGATTTTGCTTCCAGAGCTTGAGGCTTGAGCAGAGCTGCTGGCTGAGTGAAGGATCTCTTTCTCCTGTTTGGTGCCTTCCTCTCTTTATGTGCCTGCTTGAATGAGAATAAAATTATTAGGCAGATTTCAGTTTCCACTATGGAATGAAAATTAAAATAATCTCTAATAATCATGATTGAAGGTGATTCTCAGTTTGATTTTGACTCATGATTGAAAAAGCATTATAATTTTGAAATTTGGTACAGTTCTACAGATAAGCTAATTTACATCGAAATATACTCTTCATTAGCAAGTCCAACAATAAATAATCATCAATGTTTTTACCTGGTAGATGTGTAATTGTGAGCAAACGAGTGCGTTTCTCAAAGTATCAAATCTGGACAAAAAATTCTAGATAGGACCAGGAATCCAAAAAGAGTGATCTGGGTCTTTATGTACGCCTAACACATTTTAAATAGACACTAACAAGTCAGTAGACCTTTAAATATGCTGACCTGGATATTCAAATGTCCGTAAGCCTTTTCACAAGCCATAATTTCTCAAGATAATTAAAATTCCATCTTATTCTAAAAGTTCTGCCACTCCAAAACAAAGCCATTTGCACAGCAAGACAATGAGGCGCGCTGTAACATAGCTACTGTCATGGCCACGAGGGGGAAACAGGCTGGAAAATCTCTATAATGTCTCCTCGTGGTGAGCCTGGCACGCACGGGGGGCCGCTGGGTATTATTCTTGTGGGGTCCGGGGCTGTGCCTCAGCATGTAATGCTTCTGATTTAGCCAACACCAGCTTGCACCATTCTTAATGGGAAAATATTTACACTCCTCTGCTTGCCAGCATTAAGGTGACCGTTCAAGTGCTCAAAATAATGATGCTTCTCCATTCCCCCGCTTTCCTCAGCACAGGCTCCTTTTCAAGACATTTCACAGGCTCCATTGTGCCTGAACAACTCTATCAGAAATTGCGTTCGTTCCCGCAGAAATGAAATCCCGGGTGACAGTGTGCCCACTGTGCAGACATTTTCATCTTGAGAGGAAGCCCTTGCAGACTGTTATGCATTAGGGCAATGGATGGTGACAAGCAGCCCCACCTGCGTCTGCACGGGTAGAGATGGATGGACTCCATAAAGTGAGCAAAAGTAAGGGGTTTACCTTCAGTCTTTGTGATTTTTGCAGCCAGAGCAGCTCTGGATCTCCGACGGCATCTTCGCACCAGGGCTGCGATGCGCCGGCAGTCCGGTGAAGGGTTTGCCTGGGCTGAGGAGAAGGAACAGGACAGTTGAGTCTACTCAGAGTCTACTCACTACTCACAGGCGAGTGCACTGTACAAACCACCTGTGGTAAGGCATTCATCCAACCCACTATATGCTCACCAGTCACTTTATACAAAAATCTATTTGCACTAAAAATGTTTACGAAATGTTATGTTTACGAAATGTCTCACCAAAAAATATCCTCTGCACAATCCAATTTAAGCAATTTATGCAATCCAATGTAGCACCGTGGTCCTGCGAGACACGACATTTGGTTCTACTACTTGTCTGCGCATGTAGCTGAATGACAAATAAAAACCAACTTGAACTTGAACTTGAGTTGCTTGAAAAAATGTCAAAGTGGTTGGTTGGCCGGGTTACCTGTTAAATACCGTACACATTTCAAAATTCTCCAAATTACACTTCAATTTCAAAATGGTTTATCTATTCTCTCTCTTCAGACAAACTCAGTGGTTGCCTATAATGTCCTCCTACTACTACTACTACTACTACTACTACTATATTATTATAGTACTAATTATAGTACTAATTATAGTACTAATGTCCTATAATTTAATATTACCTATAATTTAAAAAAAACCTAAACAGCTTGCTTACTAATGCAATTCAAAATTCAAAGTAAATTAAGTAGTAAATTAAGCCTTGACGGGAAACCCATATTTAAACAAAAAAAAAAAAATCATATAAATGTTGCACAACTTTAGAACATATGTATAGAAAAGGTGAAACCAGATCCCCGGAACCGAAACGCACAATCCAACTTGGTGTACAAAATGTGCAATTCAATTTATTACAAACTTCACGTAAGCTAATGGCCTTTTCTATTTTACTCTCTTCCTGAGGTTTTCTCCACCTTGGCATCTCCACTGCTCGGATGAGGCATGGCGTCATTTCTGGAGCGTCCGTGATGAAGATGGCATCACTCTGGACTTTACTCAAGGATTGGCGTTGCTTTGTTACTCATGAGAGGGTTCCCTTCAAGACCACTCAGAGAGAGACGGCCTTCGTTCAGTCTTCTGGAACACCATCATATGAAATGTTAGAATGCCACAGGAGACTGATATCAGTGAGCTGGCTCTCCTAGGTTGAATTTTCTCTCTCACAGTTTTTGTTTCCTAGCCACTGCTTGCTCACTGGTCATAGTCAGAGTCGTAGGGTTGTCAAAAGTGTAGGACTGTGAAAAACGTTTTTTAGATAAAGCAATCATAATAGAGATATCTGTGACGATTAATGAGCTCAAGCAGTGATTGTGAGTGAAAAGTCCTCTGTCTCTGAAAGTGTTGGTGTGTAAAAAAAATCATTGAAGACACAGCAATTCAGCCCTGAGTGTCTGGCAAAACAACTTCGTGTTCTTCCCTAATGATCAACTTTTCATCCCTGATTACTCGCTGAAGCTTCTCTCAGCTGACCCACATTTATGAGTCTGAGTGTTCTGAAAGTCTATTGATTCTCTATAAAACGATTCGCGCGGAGCAGTTTGAAGATAAGTGTCTGGATACTTTCACGTTACATCGGTGCACTCTCTCAATTTTTCCTAATGTAGCCGTTCAGAGGCAGAATATCTGCGGCTAATGCTGTAATGAAAATCATTTAGTAAACTTTCAGTCACTTTGGCCGCTGAGGACCATTCTGGCCGATCGATGGTATTGACAGCTCGCGGCGTCCCTGAATGCATGCGGCTAATTCTGCGAGCGTGAATAGAGGAAGGTCAAACAGACACATGCAGCAGTGAGTGGATTGAGTTGTAACATATCCATCAATAAACAGACCGCCATGCTGCTCCCTCTCAGCTGACAAGCAAAGAACCTCGGGCTTCAAGTGCTAATCTTTTGGAAGGAGACGTCTGACGCTTAAACCAAGGGTGGGCGTTTATTTTCTTTGGGGGGCCACAAATCGCAGGGGCCGAACCAAAAGTCTGAACACAATCCATCCTAATGTGGACGTTTTTTTGTGTTCCACGTTTTGTCGGGTAACACGGCCCGTGATTAAATCGCTCTTAAGCGCGTGATCTGCTCTACCCAACACGGAATTGCCCGTGGCTTCGGGAAATATACAGTACAGTATATTCAAGTTCAAGTTTAAGTGTTTGTAGGGCACTTTTCACAGTTACAACTGTGTCAAAGCGCATGTGCAAAAATGTAAAAAAGATTGATGCATTTAGAAGATAATGGCTACGACTATGAGCAGTGAGCAAGCATATATGCGACAGTGGCCATGTGAAAAAAAACCTCTCTTTCGGCTCGGCTTTTATTCAGCTGTTATTATAAATCCTCATTCGACTTTATGCATAATGGACAATTTGAAGTGTTGAAGACACAGTGTTTGCTGTATATGAGATAATTATAATGTTTTTGGGCCGGTAAAAGTACAGAATAAATAATACATTTCAATTTCAATGACACATCAAACATGTCAATGTCGACCGCTCCACACATCACATGTTGTAATATTTCTTATTGTGCCACCCTGACTCAGATTCTGAATTTATACTCCAACATAGCCCTGCAAATTGTTTTCTATGGCGGAAGCTCATGCATGAGGCGTGTTTTCCGCAGCCGCCGATGATTCTGCAGCATGGCGGCGTAGCAGGTGGGCGCATCACAGACCTGCCCTTCACGTCCCCTCAGCCCCAGCAGGCCGCAACCCCTGCCCCGTCCACGACCGCCGCCTTTTGTCCGCCATTTTAATAATCTCAATCAAATTGAGGAAATGATCAAACAAAATTGCATTTCGAGCTTCATAAGCTGCGTAACATCTATTCTGTTAAATTGGGGCCCGTAATTGCCTCTTGGGGCGAGACGTGGCACAACAAAGTCAGGCGATCGGAGCTTGCCATTTTCCTCAAAACCGGGAAACACAGCTTTTGCAATGAAGACTTCAAAGGGCCGCAATTCTTGAATTGCATTTGGTTGCTATTGTGACCGCCCAGGCAATCTTGATTAGGTGTTTACACTGAGGTAGGGTATACGGTGGCAGAGAGCCGCGGAGCCGCGGTCTAGAGCTATTAAGAGATTGTACATTATGTTCCCGGCTTTGAAGTGAGGGTCTGGGGGATGACGAGGGATTGGGGCTGAGTGCAATGCTGGAAGATTGCTCTGCTACTTCTGTCTTTATCAAAGGGGTTTCTGCTGGAGCTCATCATCACTCCCACACGCCGCTAGGAAGTTGGTGCATTATGAGATTGTGTACATTTAATAACACGGCTAATTATCGGGCGTTAGGGGTTTGTCAAAGCGCAAACAGTGGCTTTTTAAAAGTCCGAGCGGGCGCTCAAGCCAGCCCCGGTAATGATGGCGGAGACTGATGGGATGTGAGGAGCTTTCCATCTCCTTTGAAGGAAAACACTCAGAAGGGGGGAAAGTGAAACGGTATGCATCAGATTTATGAGCCGGTGCTTAGCTGCATAACGAAAAGGACGGCCGGAGGTCTCGCGCTCTCTTCTTGTAAGCAAATGACAAAAACTTCCACCAAGTGGGAAAAGCATTTCCGGGGGGTTTTGTGTGTTGTCAAAGCCCCTTTAGTGTGAGAGCCAGTTTGAGATCTTGTGCCGGGCTTCCATATTTAAATCAAGAATAATTCCCTCGGAAATCTAATCCGAGTGTGTGTGTGTGTGTGTGTGTGTGCTTTGCAGGCAGATAGACAGACAGACATATAATTGTATGCTTAATTGCATGAATGTAATATTAAATAAAAAAAAAAGAACTATAATTTGTGGGTAGACAATTGGACAGACAGACAGACAGGTACAGGTACAGTACAGAGAGACAGATTATAATTTGAATAATATTAAAAATGCGTACAATAAAATGAAAATAATCAAATACAATTAAATAGGACTTTAGGTCTATTATGAGGACTTATTATTCATTTAATATTATGTAAATTAATAATAGGTGTTCATTTATATTATTTACGATCTTTAGAAAAGTAAAACACGAGTGGAAATAAAATTGCATTTTAAATGTAATTTAAATTACTAACTTAATAGTTTTCTTTTATCAATACTGTATTCATTTATTAAAAATAAATATTAAAATATTGTATTAATTTTACTTTACATTAATTTTATTTTTATTACTAATAATCAGAATAAAAATATAGATGGGACTTGGTCAGGTAGATGGGACTTGGTGGAGCCTGGAGCTTCTCTGAAAGACAAAGCTGTTTCACTGATGCCAGGGCCCTGCTGGTGCATCGGGCCCAGCTCTCGTGCTGTTTACCAGCTCACAATGCTAACGGCCCTTCACTATGCTAATGTGGCTGATGTGAGACATTAAGGTAGAACTGTGCTCAGATGGGCCGGGTGAGGTCTTAAACGTGGCACAGTGTGCAGACGAGCCATCCCTGCCAATTATTAGCCCGGGCCAGGTGCAGCGATAACTAAGAGCCTATTAGAAGCCTGTCCTCTGATGTTCTTAACTGCCACTGTTGTGCAGATCAACTTATAATAGGCCCTACATGGGCCGATGTGATTTGCTCTTTTCTCTCTGCTCCGTCTGAAGACTCTGTGTGTTTGTGCGTCTGCCAAATTAATTTCCGTGACACAGGCTTAGTTTTTTTTTCTTCTCCCAAAACCGGACAATGAAAACACCAAGGTCACTTATTCAGATTAAAAGAGAGCAAATACGGAGTTCAGTTTGTATCGCATGTGATACGGCGCCTTTGTTCCACGACGGAAAATGTGACTTTCTGTCACAGCATTCTGGTTGAAAAAGGAATGCGTTCATCTTTGTTATAAGTATGAGTTGTACACGCACGCACGCGCGCGCGCAAACGCGCACACACACACACACACCACACACACACACACACACAACACACACACACACACACACACACAAGATCATGTGTCAATTCTTATACATACGTAAATATATATTACACACACACCACACACACACACACACACACACACACACACACACACACACACACACACATGTTTACAGTAATCTGTAGAGCTGACCCAAAGGTCAATGGGGTCCATATCTGAAAAAAAATTCATGTAATGCAAATATGCATTGAAATGCAGTGGCATATTTTGCATATGGGCATCCAATATATAAACGACAGCAAAGCTGTCTTCATTAGTCTATAATAACAAATTCTGTATGAGTATTATCATCATTATTAGTTTTAATAATGGAAAATTAAACAATGCTCACATGGTTAATAAATTCCTTGGCGGATAGGTCCGTCTGCTGTGTTCGGCCGCCCCCTAGTGGCTAAAATGGATCAATTCAATACAGTCACCAATATAAAATTCACTCGAAAGATGGAGGAAACACACTCACATGCTCCGCTTCTTTGCGACTATCCTTCTGTTGGTGAGCCTTCAGGTATGAGCCCTTCTTCTGTGAGATGATACCAAGAGTGCTCCTGTTACGCTCCACGATGTCGTCTGCAGCTCGTATAGGAGGATGACGAGAATGTCTCTTCTGAAAGGAAACTGTTGTTGTCTGGTCTTCTAATGATGTGTTTTCAGAGGGCACGTAGGAGCCTAGAGATTCTGAAGTGTCTTCCAAACTGAATGTTCTTTGCTGTGGGTGCAGGTGAAAGGAAGATGGAGATGAAGATGGAAGATGCAGTGGCTTGCTGACGAGTTTATACGCTCGTCTTTCAGCCAAATCCTCCAAGGCTTCAAGACTATCTTCAGTCTCCTCACTGGAGTCAAACGAAAGTCTGGACTCAAAGTGTTTGAGGAACAGATCTTCTTCCAGATTCTCTTTCCAGTTCTCGTCTGGGTTCAGTCTGAAAAACACAAATGTGGCCACAGATTCCAATACGGATCTTAACGAAGAGGAAAAAATAGAGAACCACGCCTTTCCCATTGTCCATGAGAACATCTGAACGTCTCAAACAGCTATCTGAGAGGGGAAAAAAGAAGCAGCAAACCCGACACTTTTCTCAGCGCCATAATAGCCCCTCGCCCGCCCCCCATGATCATAAGTCTGAAGGCCACAATTTGGAGATAGTTTTGCAAATGGCTAATTCAACCATATGAAATAGGTTCAAACTACAACCTAATGTGCTCCTTGCATCATTGGATGAAAAGATCTCATTAAAATAATTAGAAGAGTGCCTCTTTGTTGTGCGCCTCTGAATGGTACAAGATGCTCTTCACATCTCATGATGCCAAACACGAGCCGGTCTGGATGCATGGCACTTCAGCCAACAAGGGCGAGAGGGCAAGGAATGGAGCGGTAATGGTCCCGCTGACACGGTCTTGAGACGCATTGTGGGCGCACACAGCTGTGGCGAGGTTTTAACATGCAAAGCATCTTTGCGGCCGATTTAAATGTGTCAACTGGGTAGCAGAAGCCATTGTTTCCGGCGAATGAATGCGCTGTTCGAGTCTGGGTGACAATGCACATGCTAAATAAATGAGTAGTTACTGGCTGTAGTGATCATCAAGTCCTGAACAATAGAAGCTTTGCAGGGGCAACTTAAAATGTGGATTCAAATATGGATTTTACCCCCAAAAACATGGAACGTTTCAGTCCATCACTCCAGGCCACATTGGTGTCCCTCACAACCTGAGGCACACACAGAGCTCAGGAACACAACAGGGTGGAGACAGATGCGATGAAACGCACTTCAGATTCCAACAATCTGCTTCCGCGGCCCGAGATCAAGCCTTTCTGCTGCAACAAAGAACCAGCTTTTTTAACGACTGCTGAGTGAGTTCTTTTGTAGTGACGTCCTGGCCTGCAAACTAAAAAAAATCTAATTTTCTCTGAAGAAGGCCACTTGGGCAGAAAGTAGAAAAATTAGTGGCTATTTCAGCTCAATTAAAATCCAAGCGCAAACATCCTTCTCAAATAGGGCCATTATGAGGATAATAATGAGAGCTGGACCAAAAGGCCTTGTGGATTTCGGTGAGGATCTATGCTACGCAGGGTATTCAAATATGCATTGCCATTGTTTGTTCAGAGCATTTTAGAAAAGTAAATATAGAATCTAACATGAAACATCAAGAACATTGTCACCCGAAAAACACCAATGAGACTGTTTTAAACATTCACCAAGGATTGAAGTGGTTCGTATATATGTTAAGCTAAAGTTGACAAACTACGTATCTAAGTGTGTGTGTGTGTGTGTGTGTGTGTGTGTGTGTGTGTGTGTGTGTGTGTGTAAATATGTATGTACTGTATATAAACATATGTACATATGCGATTTTAACGGGTTTACACTTACTGATATATTAATCAATCTAAAAATGTTACATTTCTAGAGATCAGATCTAGAGGCAGTAACAATTCGATTGCAGGAGCCTTAAAGAACTGATCTGATGGTTTTACCTCAGGGTTCTGTTCGTTCCCTGTAGAGCAGCAGGAGATTGGAACGCTGGCTTCTCTCTGGAGCTTTCCGAACAAAACTTCAGAGTCTCCCGGTGCTTTCTATTCTGTGTCAAACTTTCAGCATCCGAATCCAAAGAGTCCCAGAGAGCCGGCGACGCTCGCGGGTCAGTGTCGGGACCTGGAAACTGGACTGTCGTTCGCGGTAAAGTCATGTTCACTCCGCAGCCAACAGGGAGCTAATACTGAGCCAAAACGTCATTCCAGTATTCTTGCCATTAAGCTTCAATCATTGGTGTGGTATAAATGGATAGTTTGGATAACGAAGTTTACACGGGGTTATTTGACAGCCTTTAACGCGAATAGAAATTAAACTTTGAAGCGTATATATCAGTCTGTGACGTGCTAAAAGGCGTGGACGTTTCATGTCTCGTTTTCATGCGTTGCTATAGAAACAAAACCACTTCACTGCGCACGCGTCTTGTCTAACAGAGCTTAAGCTCTAACAGGTCAAGTTACAGTCACTGCTAGGCTCCAATTTGCTATTAACACTACTATGAGTAATGTCGGGAACGTGCTTTCATTTAAGGAGTGAAGTTTCACACAAACCTTGACCAGTGAACAGTCTCCTGTGGCAACACTTGGTTCCACCCAACCCAACATTCAATCTCGCAACACTAACAAATGTAAGTGGAAGAAAACCTAAATTAATCATGGACCAGTATTTCAGGTCTGCCCTTAACGATTTAAATTTCTGAAATGAGCAAGATTAATTTATTAAGTTTTACCTCTAATATTTATAATATTATAAACTGTGGCAAGTTGTCACTGCATATAGACATGGCAAAAAAAAAAAAAAAAGTAGTGTGGGGTGCAGAAAGAGTCTTGTGACCAACTTGAAGCAAATGTGAACTTTTAATTCAACTTTTAAATGCAACAGATCTCTCAAATAGTTAAACAATCAAAACAAGAGCTTTAAGAGTCCAACTACTGAGGGCAAAACATTGCTAGAGGGACTGGCCATGCAAACAGCCTAGTCAACCTCCTCGATGGTTGGTCCTGAGGATCCACCTCCAGGAGCAGCTCCAGCACCTGGGAAGCCACCAGGCATTCCATCAGGCATTCCTCCTGGCATGCCTCCAGCACTCTGATACAGCTTGGTGATGATGGGGTTGCACACTTTCTCCAGCTCCTTCTGCTGATGTTCAAATTCTTCCCTCTCCGCAGTCTGAAGGAGATAAAATGCTTAATCACGGCCAACAACCCTCACCACTTCAAAGTATAAACTATCAGTCGAGTCTTACCTGGTTCTTGTCAAGCCAGCCAATGACCTCATTGCATTTGTCAAGAATCTTCTGCTTGTCTTCATCACTGATCTTGCCCTTCAATTTCTCATCTTCCACGGTTGACTTCATGTTAAAGGCATAGGACTCCAGACCATTCTTAGAAGACACCTTGTCACGCTGCACATCATCTTCAGCCTTGTACTTCTCGGCCTCCTGCACCATGCGCTCAATGTCCTCTTTGCTGAGACGACCTGAATGAAACAAGCAATACTGTTAAGAATCAATCAATACAACGGACTGAAATGGCAGATGAATAAACTCGCCTTTGTCATTTGTAATGGTGATCTTGTTCTCCTTGCCAGTGCTCTTATCAACAGCAGAGACGTTCATGATGCCATTGGCATCAATGTCAAAGGTCACCTCAATTTGGGGCACACCCCGTGGTGCTGGTGGGATTCCAGTGAGCTCAAACTTGCCCAGCAAGTTGTTATCCTTAGTCATTGCACGTTCACCCTCATAGACCTGGGGGGAGGGGACAAAATGTAAAAAGTATACATACACAAGCTTCAGTACAACGCATAACGGCTAATTGAGACCAACCTGAATGAGCACACCAGGTTGGTTGTCGGAGTAGGTGGTGAATGTCTGAGTTTGCTTGGTAGGGATGGTGGTGTTGCGCTTGATGAGGACGGTCATTACTCCACCAGCGGTCTCGATTCCCAGGGACAGAGGAGTGACATCAAGCAGAAGCAAGTCCTGAACATTCTCAGACTTGTCACCAGACAGGATGGCAGCCTGGACAGCTGAAAGAGAAGGGTGTGAAAAATACTGCGCAAACAAAATGGACGACACATGATGCACAACGTCGCTCAGACATCCAAGGAAGGTGCTTGGGCCATCTTAGGTCTTACAACCTCTGGTGGAAACTACGAATGGCAAGGAATAAACTTCATCACAGCAATGAGATCTAGTCACTTCTGACACATTTCAAACGCTCACCTGCTCCGTAAGCAACAGCCTCGTCAGGATTGATGCTCTTGTTGAGCTCTTTGCCATTGAAGTAGTCTTGGAGAAGCTTCTGGATTTTAGGAATGCGAGTGGAGCCACCAACAAGCACGATGTCATGGATCTGGGCTTTGTCCATCTTGGCATCACGAAGCGATTTCTCAACGGGGTCCAGGGTTCCACGGAAGAGGTCAGCGTTGAGCTCTTCAAAGCGAGCCCGGGTGATGGACGTATAGAAATCGATACCCTCGTAGAGGGAGTCAATCTCAATACTGGCCTGAGTGCTTGAAGACAGGGTGCGCTTTGCTCTTTCACAAGCAGTGCGGAGACGGCGAACAGCTCTCTTGTTGTCGCTGATGTCTTTTTTGTGCTTGCGCTTGAACTCTGTGATGAAGTGGTTCACCATGCGGTTGTCAAAGTCTTCTCCTCCAAGATGAGTGTCACCTGCAGTGGATTTCACCTCAAATATTCCATCCTCAATGGTGAGGATAGAAACATCGAAGGTTCCACCACCAAGATCAAAGATGAGGACATTCCTCTCAGAGCCAACCTGCAGATATGGAAGAATTCATTTTAAGCACATTGAACGGGGATTCACAATTGTACTAATTAAAGTGTACAATTCGCTCGGACATCCAAGGAAGGTGCTTGGGCCATCTTTGGTCTTACAACCTCTGGTGGAAACTACGAATGGCTTGGAATAAACTTCATCATAGCGAAAGTCACAAATAGCCAGAGCTACAATGTAAACTCATAGGATTCAAACAAACCTTTTTATCTAGACCATAGGCAATAGCAGCAGCAGTTGGTTCATTGATGATACGCAGAACATTCAAGCCGGAGATGGTTCCAGCATCCTTAGTGGCTTGTCGCTGAGAGTCATTGAAATAAGCCGGCACTGTGATCACAGCATTGGAAACTGTCTGCAAAGCAGAGTACACAGGTTAAGTCAGGAGGAAAAAAAAAAAAAAAAACACTTAACATTCTTGTACAAAGATCTTAAAATAAACTTGAGCGTTAAAAACCAATCCTACTCACTTTTCCCAGGTAGGCCTCTGCAATTTCCTTCATTTTGGTGAGGACCATGGAGGAGATCTCCTCTGGGTAGAAAGATTTGGTCTCACCCTTATATTCAACTTGGACCTTGGGACGGGTATTGTCATTGACGACTGTGAAGGGCCAGTGCTTCATGTCAGACTGAACCACACCATCATCAAATCTGCGACCAATCAGACGCTTGGCATCTATTTAATAAAAAAAAAAAAAAAAAAAAAAAAAAAAAAAAAAAAAAAAAAAAAAGCACAAATTAGTTGACCAAAACCAGACACATTACATTAACAATAACACTACTAATTCGCTCAGACATCCAAGGAAGGTGCTTGGGCCATCTTTGGTTTTACAACCTCTGGTGGAAACTACGAATGGCAAGGAATAAACTTCATCATAGCGTTGACTTGACAAAAAGATCTTAGAAGCACTTACCAAAAACTGTGTTGGTAGGATTCATAGCCACTTGATTCTTTGCTGCATCTCCAATCAATCTCTCGGTATCTGTGAAGGCTACGTAACTTGGGGTGGTCCGGTTTCCTTGGTCATTTGCAATAATTTCAACCTTTCCATGTTGGAAGACACCCACACAGGAGTAGGTGGTTCCGAGGTCAATGCCAACAGCTGGTCCCTTGGACATTGTGTCTGAATAGAAATATTAAACGGTGTTAAAATTTAAGAGCAGGACATTAATCATGCAGCTCTAAGGGTAACTGGGTGCTACAAATACAACCGCGAATCCACCCTGACAACCCACGCGCACTTTAGCCAGACCACGTGGTACATTCCTCTGGAACATTCGACGGCGAAACACGGAAACGACTGATTACTACCATTAAAATTAACGATAGTTTTATGTAAACGGCAAGTAAACAAAACACCACATGAACTGAAGCACTGAGTTTTAAGTACACGATCTACGTGCAGACGATTTAAAATCAACACGATTTAACACAACAACACCAACGATACATCTATTACACGAACCGTGTTAATGGAGCGTGTGTAAAATTAATCGAACGACGATTGGAAAATTTGTGTCATTAAAAGAAAGTGTTTGTACAAAACACCCCACAAGGGCAATTCACAGAAAAGAACGAAAGAAAAACCAACAGTAACGAAACACTGTGCGCGACAATGTTGCTTTTTTATTAAAAATCGATCGAGTCGGAACAAAGGACTCACCAGATTAGTAACGGTCGAGATTGAGGAAGATGCCGGCTTGAGAGCTTGAATGGCGACTGCTGCCTCGCCTTGCCTGGATAAGAGAGAGAAGGAACGTTCTAGAACAGCCTTTATTCCCGGTTGATGAACCAATCAGAAATTAGGTTACTGCTCCTTGTGACACAATTACCAATGACAATCCGCGATTGTCCTTTACGTCACCAGCGACGATATACGGTACCATCCCCCAAGCTTTTGCCGCAACCCTTAATAATGCGGAAGGAAGGACTCGACTAAACGGCTTAGGACAAAATGTTCACTGAACTAAGACGAATAAACGCCGATGTTTCAGAAAGTTTTTCTAATACTGAATCACAGAAACACATCACTATTCGCGAATGAGGAGTCTTAATGACCTTGGTTGTAACGTGCATGGTTGGTATGTAAGGTTTGATTATAAGGCTAATTTAAACTACGACAATATTTGGGTTTTGTTGTAGGTTTACACTAGTACACCTATGTCGATAAAAGCCGTAAAAAGTCGATGAGGCGTCATGACACGTTTCGACACATTGGCACACTGTATTGATACAGTGTCGCTGAATACTGACATCAGCTGGAGTTTAAAAATCCCTACAGGCAATGTCGTTGAGACTCGACTGACGCTGATTTGATGGCCTATTTGATTAGTATATATATTATTTCACATCTTCATTAAAAACGATGAAGCGTCTTTGTTATGTTTACATACAACCAATAAATAATGTGCACATGTATCCTAGTGTGAAGATCTAGTGAACATTTTGTGATGAGGCGTCTGGACTGGTTTTTAGTTTACAAATTTTATTACAAAAATACGTTTTATTTTAACTATCAAAGTGTGAACGTTCTGTCGAACACATGCGACACTTAACCGGCAGATAATAACATGAATAAGAATCGTATTGAAATGAGTTTGAATTCAGATAGAGAAAGGGGGAATTCACTTTACAGTCATTTAGCAGACGCCTTTATCCAAAGCGACTTACGTTTCATTACAATTCAACAAATTCATAAACTTTCTCTGGGAGTCCAGTGTATTAAACACTAGCACTCTACAGACTGAGCTACTGGGAAACTTCAAGTGTATCTGGCAACAATACTGACCAAAAACACAATTCTATGCCTATCACCAATTCCCCATTCTTTCTATTTTTTGCCTGCCGTTTGAGCTACTCATTGGCACCCCTTTAACACATTATGTGTTGGGACTTTTACCAGACCTTTATTTTGCACTTTGAAATAAATCAGATGCAACAACCAAAAAAACTGGAAATACCAAAACAATATTTTAATGTAAAATTTAATTTAGACTGATAAAACTATTCAGACATTCTTGGAGTTAAACACCATGATCCATTTAATCAAATAAATTATTTAAAACATGTTTGAAAACTTGAAGAAAAGGTGAGAAACTTCGTGTGATGAGGCTGCGTCAGATATGTCACGGAAATACGCGTCAGTTCTTCGAGTAATATTCATGATTTGGCTATTGTATTATGGTATAATAGTTGATTAATCGTAAATTCATTATCTCACCGTTGGGAAAAGCGTAAAAAGACGCAGTTTATACTTTAAAAAACAAACCTTCTTTTAACAAATTATCAAACAAATTATAAAGATTCTCATCCCAACGAACCTCAAGAGCATTACTAGCCTTTATTCACCTATAAACATTCCATAAACCGTAAACAACAGTAATAAAATCATTGATAAAGATATATTTATATATATTTACATACACATATACATATATATATAAAGCTGAAGTTCCTCTGTAGTTTCACAGCTCCGTCTCTCGTACTGTGACTCCTTCCACTGGTTTGGAACAGCTCTTGGTTTCTGTCACCACATCTACTGTAGGTACCGCTGCTGCAATGCTCTCCGGAGACTCTTCCGTCTTGTACTGCGTGAAGTTTGAGTTCCAGAATCCTAAAGAGACAAGATGGAAAGATGAATCTATGGCGGAGAGGAAAAGCACAGACACAGGTAGTAACAATAATAATAATTATTATTATTAAAACAATAACAACAACAATAATAACAACAATAATGGACTTTGTATTGGTAATTACGGATTCGTTAAAAAAATATTTCACTTTCATTATTATTATTGTTATTGTTGTTATTATCTCTTCCATTCACTGTACCTCACTCTGTCTATATTATTGTCTATGATTATATATATTAATCTCTTTTGCTTTAGTTTCTTTCACAGAAAGACACACTGTCTTTCTCAGTCTCCTCTATCTATTTCAGTCAGCCTCTTTATGTTTCTATCACTATTTAACTCATTCACTCTTCAGAATATTTCAGTCTGTCTCTCTTGCTCTTTTTACCTTTTAACTCGTCACTCACTCATTCACTCTCTCGCTCACCCACTCGCTCTCTCAGTTTCTTTTTAAACATAAATTATAACTATTTGGATTATTATTTCAGTGGCTTCACCTTGTTTCCTTCGTTCCTTTGACTGTTTCTCTTCATGACTGGATTTTGATTTGTTGCTTTCCACCGACTGGTCTGACTCTTCATTTTCTGTTAGTCAATATTGTAAAAATCAATATTATAAGATTAACCCAATAAAAAATTTAAACCAAATCCAATGAAACAGAAATCTGTGTATTTCCGTCATATTAGTACCTCTTTTCCAGGCTCTGTGTGCTTTTTTCAGCTTGATGAGGAAAAAGACGACCACGATGAGCAAACACAGGATCAGCGATGTTACCAGCACAACCAGCAGTGGCGAATTTTCTGTTTCACGACTGTATTTTCCATGCACACTGTCTTTGAGGCTAGAACCTGAAACCACAAAATATGAAGCCATGTTTAGTGAAAATGAAAAACACACACACACACACACACACACACACACACACACACACACACCTGGGACAGTGCTGTTTTTGTCTAAAGCAGCTTCTGTTGCATTAGACAATGTGTTTTTTGCTGAAATGCAAAGAAATTAGTTTAGTAAATGTTTTACTATAATCTATAAACAACAATAATCTTCTGAAGCTTATATGATGAAAACTTACTTGTTAAATTGACATCTGTGCCATTGGAATATTCATCTAATGCCAGAAAAATAACAAATATATGACAATAGTTAAAATGTGAAATTTTATAACAAAATGTCCATGATTTGATCTGCATTAGATGAAACATACCATTTAAAGTTGTGCTTTCTCTTGCTGGAAGTGCTTGAGAATGTTCTGAAACTGATGGCAGTTCTGTCTGTGCTGTAGTCAGACAAAATATTTAACATGGTCAGTGCAAAAAACATTTTTATTTTTATAACATTGCACTTTTCACAGATAAAGGAGAATTGACTCAAGACAAAATATTGAAAAAGAAACACGACTGATAAACAGTTAAACAAAGGGATTAACAGGTAACAAGTAATGCAAATAATAAAAACAAAACAATAGCAAAACCAGTAGATAAAACAAGTAGCAGTCATAACAGACAACACCAGCAGGGGGCAGACGAGCTTCACAATCGACTGTAGTATGAGTACAATTATATTGACTTCTCAAGAATTAAAACACGTGAAACGACAAAATACGAAATGGTACATGTAGAGTGTGGTATAAATATAAAATTATAAAAAAATCAGTGCATCCTAACCCATCGCCTGATTGTCATCATAAAATAACAAGGAGGGAACATTTATTGAATGTTAAATTTTAAAGTCCTTTATTTGGACTATACAAGAGGAAATTTCACTGTTGCAACAGTAGTACAACTTTACAAGAATTTATCCGAGAACATTTGAAGTTCAGTATGTGATTTTTAAAAGGCTTACCTGTGCTTGCAGACCCTGACGGCGAAGTGTTGGCCGTGACTGCTACGGTGGTAAATTGCTTTGTTTTACTGTAGTTTTTTGTTGTGGATGCTTTGATAGCTGTGAGAAACACACACATTTCATTGTGGTGACTTTGTCACTCAGACTCGAAGAATCTGAAATATTGGATATACGTGAATATGATGTTCAACACAGCTGGACTCTTTTTTTTGGGTAATGATGACTTCCCTGATATCACATGTGACATGACTAATCACATTAATGTCAATTCTCTTAAATAAGACACTTCTTCAGAGTAGCCAAACAAATTCCCCAAACCTCTCGGTTCCTCTTTCTTATTTTTGCTAATGTCATCTATGGCAAAACAGTCCTCTCACTGATCACAGGCAGGACGGAGTGAAGCGTAAGGTTAAATCGGGCCAAACATCTGACGTCATGCTGGCTGAGGGCAGAAAGCTTCTTTTCTTACTGTTATTTTTGATGGTGATGAAATCCTCCAGGATCTGGGAGAAGCCTTGGTGCTTGGCCAGGCACTTCAGCGTAGCTTTCCTAACGTGGCTTCTGACTTTTAAGACGCTCACAACGTATTGGCGCTTGGATTTTCTTTGTTTGATTTTGTTTGATGAAGCTGCGAGGACGAGAACCATCAATGTTAGATATTTACACTTAAGTTACATAAACACTTAAATGAGTAAGTTACATTTAAGCGAGCAACTGCAGTCAAATCCTAACGATCTACTGCAATACTTATGTAAATATAAACTGTAGTTCCATTCTTGATTGGATAATATTAAGACAAAGCATTAAAAAATTTTTTTTCAAATTTTAATATTTAATTTGTACAATTAACGATTGACTTGAAAAAGTTAGATTGTTCAGATGTTACTATTTTTACATAACAATGCGATGTTTGAAATAACAATATAATAACACAAGGAGTAAACTTGTGAACAGTCTAGTTGTTTCTACTTAATAATGCAAATATGTTATTAAATGATTATTCAAATTTAGTTAATTGGATTACTTGAGTAAACTAAATCATTAAAAAAACACGCAGAAAAACGTTTAACTTTGAGGTAAACGCAACTTCTAAATTCAAATAATAAATGTTTGAGTAGGAGTTAAGTGTGATATGAGATCATGAAGGGAAACACAAGAGAATGTCTTTGCCTGACGAACAACACGTCCACCCACTCGGCACTTCTGGTAATCTCACCTTCAATCTCAATCCCACTGCCCCCCATCTGCCAGGACAGTTCCGGCAGTGACACCTCCTCACTGGCCGCTGATGTGCATCTGACAATGATGTCATTTTCACCCATTGTCTTTTGTATTTTTGGCCTGCCTGTACAGGTTTGAAATCAAAGTTTATAATGCTTCCCACACGTTTAACACGTTCATTGTTACCTATAACGTTAACGTTGAATATTGTCCTCTTTATTTTGTCGTTATATTCCCGGCAGGTGTAGTTGCCTTCATCTCTGAAGGTCACTCGGGACATTAGGATGGTAAATTCCTGGTGGCTTAATGTGACAAAGCTAGTTCTCAGGTTTCTCATAGCTGCGGGATTCAATAGCAAAGAAGCGTCTGGTTTAGAACAAACGGCTAAGAGGAAGGTCATGCGTTAGGGCATCAAGCTTCACCTTTGAGGTCGTTGAAGAATAAAATACCGTCATGTGGATCCCTCCACTCTATGCTGTTGTCCGGATTCTCACGAGGACATCTCAAAACCAAAGTTCCTCCTTCTGGAAGTGTAACATGTGTGACTTCCCAGCAGTCTGTAATTGCTGTAAAAACACAAATACGCATAGAAAAAACGTGTTTTTGCAAAGTGACAAGCCAGTCTGTGAGAGAAGCAGGTGGATGGAAGATCAGTAGGTTGATCCGAGGGCTGAGACCCGCCGCTTTGACTCATTTGTGTAGCTGTTGAAAAGTGAGAAAGTGAGAGGGGGCAGCGGAGGAAAAGTGGTCTTCACTTGCTCACGCGGTTTGATCTTGCAGACAGAACAGAGAGTGTGTGCTCTCACAGGAAACTGTGTCGAGCATCAGTCTAGTACCACACGCAGTGCTAGAAATCTACAGTTCCTGAACTAGTAACTGCACAGTACAGTACTGCATTTCAAATATTTCATAAAATCACAGGCACTGACTGTTTTGCTGCAAAATACAGTTTTATTGCCTTGAAGGTAAATTAATTCTGCTTTTGTTTTTACAATTATGGCAAAACTTTAAAAAAATTAAGCTTAATATTGTTTTTATTTTTTTAATACATTACGGTTTTCTACAGTTTCTATGATGTTTGTAAGCATTTATTTGTTGTGGATGCTTTTTAAATGTGCAAATATTATATATATTATATATATATTATTATATATATATATATATATATATATAGAGAGAGAGAGAGAGAGAGAGAGAGAGAGAGAGAGAAAGAAAGATAAAATAATATGCTCATATTGTGAATATTAAACAACTACCCGAGTAAATATTACAACTGAGGTTACAGTTAGGTTTCTGTCAAATATATTTTTCTACATACCATAGACAAAATTTGTAATAATAAATCGTAATAATAGCACTTTATAACACTATCTTCTCTAGCCCTTTTCCTCACCCAAAGCAGGTGAAACCAAATATGCCAGGGGGTCGAGCAACAGTAAACAGCAAACTCACCTGCAACCATCAGCAGCAGAGTGAGAATCAGGAAGTTCCTCTCGAGCTTCATGCTGGTTCTGCTGCTGGAGAACACTGACACTCACTTCCTCCATCCGCTGTTTTTACTACAGAGGCTATAGTGACATCATCGCCGTCATGGTCTTTCCCCGCACGGGCTCCGTGGGTGAAGTTTCAGGGGCATTTTGTCCAGATGGTGGTATCTTTAGCACTTCAGCGTGTTCAGTGATGTTTTTAGAACTTTCCTACTAGAAGGACAAATTAAAATTAAAAGATTTTTGGTTTTAATGTCTGTTTATGATTTCAAAACTTTAGAGCATTTGAGGACAATGTTTTATATTCACTTTAAATGTTCATTCACTTCTTAATCTGATTAAAATGGCAAAAGCTTAAGATTTGAGAAAATTTGTGAAGACTTTTGTTAAGACTTACTGAACCAAACCCTATCAGGCATTAAGGTCAAAGTGGGACATCAATTGGTAGGTTTTTATACTTAAATGTTGACTTTGCCTGGACTGCACACCTTTGAAAGCATGGTAGAGGGTGAAGATGCTAAGGCTGAGATTAAAACTAAGCTTCGGTTAAGAGGGGTTTTGATGGTGGGTGAGGGAAAAGTGTATGTAGTGTTTTGTCTGTAAGTTAATTATGGGACCACACTATGATATATAAATGTGTGTGTTATTTTATAGCACACAATTGAGGAAAAAATGTCATATTTTCAAAGCTGAAATATTTTTAGGTTGAACTTACTGCATCACAAGTGTCATCACTCTCACAAAAAAACCGAAAGCTCTGCTCATAAACAGGAAAGTCCTTGTGGGGCTTCTGAGGGAAAAATGTCACAGAATCTCACTCAAACCACCAGACTGATTTTTCAATGTTCCTCATTTTGATGTCCAATCAACATTTTCCAAAAGCAGAACAGCAGCTAATGCTTAGGAAAGAGCAATATGTAAAAATAGAATTGATATGAATTATTCTATAAAATGTAACTTATATGTGACTTGAAAATCACATATAAACACACACTCACATTTACAACAGTAAACAGTACAACATGTCTTTAATGTCTCAGATAAGTAATATAATACATCTAATTATTTACTTTTATTATTAGTTGAACATTTTAATAATAATATATTAATATAATGTAACAATATGTTGTTTAGCATGTATTATATTGAATATTAATATGATTTTATAGTTAAATGTTTTATATTAATACACTGCTATATTTTTATATTTATATATTCATATATAAAGATTTAATATAAATATGTATATATGAATACATTATGATTACACACAAACAAACACAAGATGTGTTTATATTTTTATATATATCTAATAAAACATTTATTTATTCTCTATCGAGTAACAGATTCTTTTTTATATGCTCCTTAGCACTTGGCTAGCTGATCACGATATATTAACTAAAAGAGTTTACGAGAACTTAAGAATTACGCAGTATGCCTCGAGCACGGAAACTTTTATTTTGAAACGTGGATCGAACTTGACCTACACGGCGGAAGTGGTTCTAAACGCACGAGGGCGTGCAAACGCGTGTGAGAGATCTGGAAAGATCCAGCAGGACGCGGGACGTTAATAGCGAGTGCCACAGCGGCGACTTTAACGCTTTAACGCTGCTTTGCCAGATGTCGGTCATTGACCAGGAGCGCGTCCGTGGTGGCGTGTTTAAAGACATAGACGCGGAAGACGAAGACGTGCAGCCAACAGTGATCGAGAGCTTGTGCATGAACTGTTACGAACATGTAAACACAGCGATTCGATTCGTAATTAAATGTCACGTCGAGTGTGAATTATTCCATGTGTCTTGCAGGGAACCACTCGCCTTCTGCTCACCAAGATCCCGTTTTTTAAAGAAATCATCATCAGCTCCTTCACGTGCTCACACTGCGACTGGACCAACACCGAGATCCAGTCCGCCGGACGGATACAGGAGCAGGGGGTCGTCTTTAGCCTGCAGGTGAAGACCAGAGAGGTAGGAAAGAGCCCCAACCGCATATCTGGATAGTTGTTTTTTGACCTCATTAAATACAGAAACACTTACACAAACGTGCCATAAAGTGAATGTGAATGCTTGGAGAGCAACGTACTCGGAGAGGTCGGCTCTTATTGAATAGAAGATGCTGATGGCAATGGAAAAAAGGAGGAGTTTACAGGCGAGGGAGGGGCTTGTAGTTAGTGGATCTGCATTGGCTGGCACTTGAACGACTCTTTTTGCATTAAAATAGGGCAGGTTTCTTGATCATTTACCGGTAAATTCTTCTTAAAACGTGTTTCAGGTTCAAACTAAATGTCTGTGTGTATGTGCACTTCACTGGATCGGTTGGATGCAGAGCACAATTTTGATCTGGCTTGCCATCATGACAATCTCACTCACTTTACTACAGTTTTAATTTGATGGATGCCATCCTCCTCTTCTCAGCATAGTCACTAAGAACAAAGCACGAATGAAATAGCCTTTTTAATACATTTCTTAAATTGGCAACAAATGTTTTCCTCTCTAAGATGACATATGTTGTCAATTTTTTGCACTCTGGGTCCACTCTGCATTTTTGTCCACGTCCACGCCTCATATTTCCACTCCTAGGACCTGAATCGCGAGGTGGTGAAGTCCGACAGCGCTTCCGTCAGAATTCCACATCTGGAATTTGAAATACCTGCTTTCACACAAAAGGGCTGTAAGTTTGTTGTGTCTTTATGAAAATGTCTATGAAATTAGCAAAAAAAAAATTTCATTTTGTTATATGCACCTTTTGGTCCAGAAACACAATACCTCTTTGTTCAGCAGTTGACTGTTAGACTTTCATTCAGCTTTTTGTGTGTGTGTGTGTGTGTGTGTGTGTGTGTGTCTGTGTTTGTGTGTTTTCTGGGGTGATCAGCTTTGTCGACCATCGAGGGCCTGTTGGATCGAGCCGTGGCCGGTTTGGAACAAGATCAGCCAGTTCGAAAGGTATGTGACTGTGGCAAAACTTGGAGATTCTAAGGTTGTGGTTTTATTTCTAAAGTTGCAGTAATGCAGATTAAAATAAAAAAAAAATGACTTTGACAGGCCGCTGATCCAGCCGTTGCAGAGAAGATAGAGGCCTTCATTCAGAGGTTGATCAAGCTGAAGGATGTGGAGCAGGAGTTCACGCTCGTGAGTAGCCCAGCTGGAGCTTTTCAAGACTTTCTGCTGGAAACTCTGCTTTGGATCTGTTGTTGTGCAGATTGTGGATGATCCGTCAGGGAACAGCTTTGTGGAGAACCCCTGTGCTCCTCAGAAGGACGCGTCTCTGTCTGTCACGCACTACAGCAGGACATCTCAGCACAACGCCGCTTTAGGGTTAGAGGTGACCACTGGTTCACTCTTAACCTAGCACATCTTAAATATTATTCCCCATCATTTTTCTATCGCACACATTTTTTTTTTCTCTCTCTGACCCCTGTCCTTCCCTCTTATTCTTTGCCCCACTGTTTCATTGTCTGTCTTGGAGAAAAACGGTTTTTTAGTTTTTTTTTAGTTTAAATTTTTTTTTGTCGCTCTTCTCTTTATATCTCTATCTCTCTTCCGTTCCCACTCACTCTCTTTTTGTTCTATTTTCAGGTTGCAGACGACGTAAAGGAGGACAAACCAGGCAACGATTTGGACAATATGAGAGACGAAGTGCTGGTGTTCAACACAAACTGTCCAGAATGCAATGCTCCAGCCAACACAAACATGAAGCTTGTTCGTATCCTTCCCAACACTTTCTTCCTGCTCGTTTACGATGATTCAGTGCAATAGCTCGTTCTGTCAGAAGTTCCCTTGACTAAACGCAGAAATTCCACACTTTAAGGAAGTTATTATAATGGCCACTAACTGTGATAGCTGTGGACATCGGACCAATGAGGTGAGAACAGTCCTCGTTCCTGTTGTATTTAAAATGGCAGTAGTTTCTAATTGCGATCAGGATTGGTGTTGATTAAAGCCCATTTTGGCAGATGATGCCAGTTATTAATTTAGATTTTATAAAAGTCTAATTCTGAATCTGTACTGGATCAGAGCTCGTTTTAAAAGGCTCGGATCGCATTGTGACACTAGTTTCTAAAATCAGGTGAAATCAGGTGGTGCCACAGAAGAGCTGGGAACCAGAATAACTCTTCATCTCACAGACGCTTCAGACATGTCCAGAGACCTGCTGAAGGTGGGTTCCTCTCGCACTCAAAACGCAAGGCCTGTGCTGATCAGTGTGTGACGCAGTCCGAGACGTGCAGCGTGGAGATCCCAGAGCTGGAGTTTGAGCTGGGCATGGCGGCTCTGGGAGGAAAGTTCACCACGTTAGAAGGTCTTCTGAAGGACATCAAGGAGCTGGTGAGAGAAAATAGTCTTCTGGGATTTTCTGGGAGTTTTTAATTGATGCCATGTGTACGTTTATGTCCCAGGTTGTTCTGAAAAACCCTTTCCTGTGTGGAGACAGCTCTGTAGCGGACCGGGCCGAGAAACTGGAGCTCTTTGGACAAAAGATTGACAGGGTTTGTGTTCATTGTTTATGAAGAGCATTACTGTTTTAGGTGAATGTTTTAGGTTTATTGTGTGAAGAAACGTATATCTCAGGCAGAATGTTTTTCATTAAAGGGAAGTTTTCGTATTTAAGGTGAGACGAAGTTCAGCCTCATCATTCGGATGGTTCCGGTGTTTTTCAGATTATGGCGGGAGAGATGGATGTCCACATCATCCTGGATGATCCTGCTGGGAATAGTTATCTCCAGGTAAACGAGTTAAAGTCACATCACTCTATCCGACACGCTTATGTGCCTGTCCTGTCATCCATTTATCCATCCATCTATCTTTTAATCCGTTACTTCTAACTGTCAGTCTGTTCATCCTTCAATCTGTTAATGCTTTTTATGGTTCCAAATAGTTTTCACTTGATTTATACTAGGGATGCACCGACAATTTTCGGCCTCAAATGGCCAAAAGTGCATTTTCGGTTTTCGAAAGTTGATGACATTGGCTGCATAACATGAGCAGATCACGAGCTCCACGCGACATTCACTTCACACCAGTGGCTCTTAATAGAGAACATTCTCTCTCGTCTTACTCCGTTTGAGCAGCAAACTAGAGATCAGCTCATCTGATGCATCTGTAGCTGTTCTGTATCGCAGCTCTAAAGCGTCTATTAAGCAACGTAGTTGATGCAGACCACGAGGTAAAAACTATGAGAAGTCCGCACTCGATTCGCACTTTGATTTTCTTCGAATTCTCCGCACTTCATCGCCACTGTACTTGATCCGCGTTTTAAAGAGCAGTATTTGGAGGAGGAGTTAAAGCAGCGCGCGCGAGAAATAATACAGGCAGCGATGGACGCACAGAACCGACGCGAAGACAGCAGAAAACCTCTCGTCTCTCTGTCTCCATCAGTTGAGGCGTTTGCACCCTCGTTGTCTGATATATTCAGTGAAATCCTGCAAGAAAGTACCTCTAATAATACTAATACGTAGGCTATTTTGTTTTAGGCTACTTTATATGTGACAGATGTTGCAGTGTATTTCTGCAAGATGTACTGTATATTTTCTATCCACTGGCCTTATTTAAATACAGTCTCAAATCTTTCTCAAATGTCAGTCTGATGACAAACTCAACAGAGACCTATTTATACTATTATTAAGACCTGCAGAGAAAATGTTGTATCCTTTGCACTTGTTCTGAATGCACTTTAAACTTAAATGCAATTTTTAATGGAGGAACATTTATTTTACAACATTTCAGCAGGCCAGTAGGCATGTATATTATTATGTACAATATAGGGTCAAGTTAAACATTTTAGTGAATTATATTTTATACTTTGTAGTGTTGCAATATGCTTAATAAATATTTGCATAATTAGTAACACGTATTGTTTCATTTATTCTTTGAAACTTCATTATTAATTTATGCAATTGCAATGCCTTGATTTTAATACATTTAGTGCACCATCATAGCAATGAATGCAAAGGTCCTACCAATAAATGCCATCATTTCTTTCTGAGTTTTGGTTTTCGGCCAGGCTTTCCTCTTTTTCGGTTTCGGCTAAGAATTTTCATTTCGGTGCGTCACTAATTTATACGTACATCCACGTCTGTCTTGTTTGCAAGTCTGCAAATCTTTTTTTTTTTAATTCATTTTTTTGCTCATAATTTGTCTGTTTATTCTCCTCTCTCTGTCTGCCTACTCGTCTTTTTGTCTGTCTGTTGTCTGTTTGTCTATCCACTTCTCCTGCCTGTCTTTCTGTTAGTGTGTCTGCCTCTTTCATACTTCTCAATCTTTGTATTTTTAGTGTTCTTCACATGCAGACTCTGTTTTGCAGAACGTTTTTGCTCCAGATCCGGATCCTGAGATGAAGACGGAGAAATACACTCGCACCTTTGAGCAAAATGAAGATCTGGGCCTAAACGACATGAAGACAGAAGGGTACGCAGCCACATGAAGCAGGACTCCCGTTCCTACGTCCACTCATCTCATTATACATACAATGGCAGATTATGGTTTGGGAAATAAATCATGTTCGCTCGATTCTTACCAAGGTGCTACAATTTCCACACAGTCTAAAACTTTTGTTTTGTTTTTCGGGCAGATTTTTCGTTAAATTACAATGTCTTGGAACAAAGACGGTTTTTATTTGAGACGAGACAAAAGTCAATACGTGAATGTCTGACACATTAAATAATGTACAGATTTTTATTTGTGAAATGTTTGTGCAGCGAGAGTGAACCCAGGCTGTTATTAACATATTGTGTTATAATGAAGGTTCCAGAGCAGAATAAAGCGAGACACTGTTGCAACCTTCTCATCTAGTTTTATTATTTAAGGACTTATTTTATTAATATTGCATTTTTGTATTGACGCCCGTCTGGAGCAAAATATTCAATTGTGTATGTGGTCTCTGTTTGACTAATAGCTCTGACTGGTGTTCTTCAATTGTTGAGCGATAGTGGAAATGGTCGGATTTGTTCGGAACCATCTGTTGTATAGAATATAAATGTGATTGCACCAGCCATTCATTATCAAGTTCCATTTAGCCTTAGAAATATGTCTGTGGTCATGTGACGTGTTTTCTCACATGCGGACATTGTTAATCACAGAAATGCGTAATAAAAATAACATGGATCCCAAAAGTTCTGGATGCCAGTTACAGACATTTGACATTTATTCATTACCACAAACGTAAAGGACAGGTGTAATTTAAAGCAGTGACAATAAAACCGTAGCCCGTAGACATTAAAACACTGTTCCTTATCCCCACATCTGGAGGTGTGAAGGGTTTAGTCCACTCGTGTGGCTGGTGAAAACCTCTGGCTGTGGTGCAGATGTTCCTGCTGCGATGCCTTCATGGTTGTTTCCAGTGAATAGTCCAGAAATAAAAACTCAAAGCCGCCATGTTCATCAAACACAATAGAACTAAAGGAGGATAACATTAATTGTTCCAGTCAATGTCCGTGCTCTCGAGGCTCAGCTACTTGCTCTTGGCTGGCTTCTCGGTCTTCTTGGGCAGCAGAACTGCCTGGATGTTTGGAAGAACTCCGCCCTGGGCGATGGTAACGCCGCCTAAAAGCTTATTGAGCTCTTCGTCGTTGCGCACAGCCAGCTGCAGGTGACGTGGAATGATCCTGGTTTTTTTATTGTCTCGGGCTGCGTTTCCAGCCAACTCGAGGATCTCGGCCGTGAGGTATTCCAGAACAGCGGCCAAGTACACCGGGGCTCCTGCGCCGACGCGCTCGGCGTAATTCCCTTTGCGTAATAATCTGTGTACGCGACCGACTGGAAACTGAAGTCCGGCCCTGGACGAACGAGACTTGGCCTTGGCTCGGGCCTTCCCACCGGTTTTACCTCTTCCGGACATGTTTGTACAACAAAGGACCTGTTTTTATACGGCACGTACGTTCTTGATCAGAGCTGCTGACCGAATGCGCTTTCTCTGATGATGTAAGCAGGGATCGGTATATGTACCCGGATGAGGTCTCTGATTGGACGGCTGCTGTTTCAACGAACTAGCCAATCAGACCATAATGGTCCATACACGACGTTCGACAAGCGACCTATGAGAACCGTCACTGTATTTCATGCTTTTTGCATAGCCACTCTATAATTAGGAGGCAGGAGTCTGCGTGACGCGTCCGCACGCATGAGTCGGATGTTGTGACGACCTGAAACGATGCCCGAGCCTGCGAAGTCAGCCCCTGCACCCAAAAAGGGATCTAAAAAAGCAGTCACCAAAACCCAGAAGAAGGGGGATAAGAAAAGGCGCAAGACTAGAAAAGAGAGTTATGCCATTTACGTGTATAAAGTACTGAAACAGGTCCACCCGGACACTGGCATCTCCTCCAAGGCGATGGGCATAATGAACTCGTTCGTAAACGACATCTTCGAGCGCATTGCCGGTGAAGCCTCGCGCCTGGCGCACTACAACAAGCGCTCCACCATCACTTCCCGCGAGATCCAGACTGCCGTGCGCCTTCTCCTGCCGGGGGAGCTGGCCAAGCACGCGGTGTCCGAGGGCACGAAGGCGGTGACCAAATACACCAGCTCCAAGTGAGGGCGGCCCCAGCTCCGAAATGGATTGGGGGTTTTTTTTTGGAGGAAAGCGAAACCCATCACAGCCGCACGGAGGTTCGAGTACCATCGCGGCGATGGAAGAGCCCGTCGCTCTCCGCCTGTGACACCGACTCTCTTGAGGTCGTTCCCGTCTGATCGTGTTTGCACGTGTCGTCGTTTCTGGTTATCATTCGAAACCAGCGCGGATTTGGTCCTGATGCTGAACTTGTGCTGTACTCGCACTGTCTTGTGCCTGAATGTTTCTTCGACATAGCGCTGTCATTCACCACAATAAACATTGGTTAACTCACTGTAACCGGTTTGCTGAGTTTTACTAGTTCGCATGTAGATGCTTATTTCCGCAATAAATACAGACTATAATTTTGTGTATCATGGTACTTAACCGTTAACAAAAGGCATTTGTTTATTACTGCACATATACCATACATATACTTTTTTTATTATAAAGAAATAACCACTAACGTTTCATACATTCAATATGAACAACATGGTTAGTTTAAAGACAACAGAGAGCTGAGGATGTTATCATAGCAACAGAAGAAGATGCTCAGATCCTCATAGGAAGAGGAATCTGGAGATCAAAAATCTCTATTTCAAATATTGATGCCAGAATCACAAGTTTAAACATAGTGAATTAACTGTATGCTTTTGCATCACACTATCCATTTTCTTGACCTCTTTTCCATTTCTTGGTCAGGGGGAGCTGGAGAAAATCCACCATAACCTGAAAGCGGTACACACACCCTTGATTGGTTGCCGACCAATTACAGAGTGTGACACATACATTCTCACTCACACGTCCGTAATTTTCTAGACTTCCAGATTCTCCGGCATGTGTTTGGAATGCGGGTGGAACACTATAGAGGAAGTACAGGCAAGCATTTGGAGAATGTGCAAACTCCAAACGAACTTCCAACATTCGTCTATAGCAGTTCTCCTTCTTGATGAGGCTAGGCTGCGTCACCGTGCTCTCTGATGATTGGATCTCCATTTGCAGTGACATCAAGCCATGTGCTCGACACCAGGTCCAATTTGTTTGCTGTGATTTCATCCTGCTTGTGTTTCTCAGTTATAATAGAGGACGCACCTGACGACATCTAACAGGATCACGTTTTTTCATCTGCATGTGTGCTGGGGGTGTTTGAAATCCTGAGACCAAAGCCACATAGTTCAACCAATGTCCCGACAATGACATTTAATATGAATGAATGAAGAGAGTTTGAATAGTGGATTCCTTTTCATCTGGTCATTAGTTGAAAGACTGATGATATCTGGAGACAGTGAGGTGAAGAGATGATGATCTTAAATTCTTACACACAACCAACTTTACAGACAGACATTGGATTTCAGATTTACAGATAAAGGCAAACAGACAGACAAATAGATAGATAGACAGACAGACAGCTAAACACAAAGACAGACTGTACATTTGAACAAACATGTACATACATGGACAGATAGAAACATTATATGAGCACAAGATGCAAACAAAGAAACTACATCTGGTTCCAGAAGTTATTAGATCATATAGTTCTATATATGTAGATTTGAGTAACTGTTTTGTAGTAATGTGGTGTCTCATATTGTGTAATGTGACTTTAAAAACAAAAGTCCAGTGCAGCATGATACTACACACCAACACAGTCCAGGTTAAAGAATAGAAAGACGCTTCTTTTATTCTGCGTCACCTGATGCAGATCTTCATAAAGCTTCTCGTTTTCCCTTTAGGCATCGTATATTTCTCACAAGACCTTGTTTTGTTTCCGGAACCTTCCCTCATATTGTTGGACAGTATAAATAGCTGCTGTCATAAATATAAAGGAGACAGAGAGAGAAGGAACGAGAGCAGGTAAGTGTCAGGTTCTCTTTACCTGTGCTATAACAGTGCTAATATATATATATATATATATATATATATATATATATATATACATACACAGACATTTTATTGAATTTATCTGTCTGCATATCTTTATTTTTCTTAAATTACTTTTTTTTCTTAAATTAAATAGTTACAGCTTTTGACAAGTTTCAAGAGCCTTAAAGCTAAATTATGCAAACACCTAAAGTTTCCTTTAAGTTTATTTACCAAATGTAAAATATTAAATCTGAACTGTGTCACACACTTTATTAAGATCAGAAATATAGATCAATACACATAATTTACCTGTCTGTTGTTCGTCCATCCATTCCCCTGCTCTTATAGGATCTGTGTGTGTGTGCAGTATATTTTTCTGTGTTCTGTTATACACTTGTTTGTTTTTTTAAATTAAATTGTTACAACTTGTCATATTACTCATCATTTCATCAAATTTTTGACAAGTTTAAAGATCCTTAACGCTAAGTTATGCAAACATAATCTGAACTGTGTCACACACTTGAACAAGATCAGAAATGTAGATCAATGCACAACAAAAATAAAATTTTCTCCATTTCAAAGAACTCAAATGCAGGTATTGGTTGTTTTTTCAGCAGAAGCATCAGACGCTCTCTGGTTCTCTGGAGGAAGTCGTCTACATGCAAATGAGAGAGTGTGGACCATCCATCAGTAAGTTGTTGGTGTTGAGAGAGTCGGGAGTGAATCGAGGCCACGGTGATATCGTGACGTGTGGGATATTTACCCTGCAGCGTGAACGTAATGTGGCCGGCCCTCATTGTGTGTCAGCTCGTCCTGATTCTTCAGTCCCAGGCTCAGAATCTCTGTCTGAACCAGCCCACATTCAGACAGCCAGGTCAGAGAAAGCTCCGCCATTCATCCCCTCCTCTCCTCTTTCACTCCATCTCACCTTTCTCTCCACTGGGAACCAGAGAACACCACAAGTTGTTGTTGTTTTTCTTAAAGCTATAAAATGTTGCTAGGACTTTTAATCGTTACTTTCTGTATTATCTTTTCTGAAGTCTTTCTTTTGTCTGAAAATCGAACTTAGTCGCAAGTAATCTACGACATTAAAAAAGACCTGGCCCCTAAAAAATAACAAAAACTTTATTGTTCTTTCTAACAAAGTTGTTTATTTCGATACTTCCACGTTACATATTTAAAACATTTGCATAAATTATATATATGACTTAGCGGCAGAAGACGAATGAATGAATTTTAACATTGCGTGGAATCAGATAACTTGTTGCCAGGACGTTTGTTTGTGCTTCCTTTTTGCTCTCAACATTTCTGCTCAACTCTCTTTAACTTTCCAAAGATCAACATCTACAAAAACCGAACTCTGTTGTGTAAACTAACTCACAACGTTTAAAGTGACTTTTCTTTTTTTATTCTACAGACAATTCAGACATTACAGTGGTGTGTGGCACGAACGCCATGAATTTACAGATCTTGATGTGTCCTATCTACTACAGTGGCTATAATGAATCCCTGATGGCACTTAACAGTCAGTTCAGCAAGCCTGAGTGCCGAGGAACCGCTGACTGGACCGTTAATCCACCCGTGCTGAAGTTTAGATTCTTTATCATCGAACCGTTCCTGTCCGCTTGTGCCAACAAGTTTGTGGTACGAGAACAATTTCTTGTTTTACATATGTAGATCTCTTCATATATAGTGTGAATTCATCTTTTATTAGGGGGTTTAGAATTTATCTTTCACTAGAAATACGGATTTAAACACACCTGTGCACCAGGGGTGTAAAGAGTACCGGACAGCCATACTTGAGTAAAAGTACAGATACTTACTGTAAAAATGACTCCAATACAAGTAACAAGTCACCAATTTCAAAAAGACTTGAGTCAAAGTAGCAAAGTATCCAATTTTAAAAGAACTTAAGTATTAAGAAGTTTTTTTTTTTATTTGTGCTCAATATAGGCCCCCCAAAAAAAGAAAAGTGAAAACAAACTATTGTTTTTCAAGACAGAAACAGAATTTAACCTCAATGTTTGAAAACTGGTAGAACAAAGTAGATAAAAAGAACAAAAAGTCAGTCTCAATCACTTAAATTTGCAAGTAGATATAAAATAAAATGATTAATCTGATTAGAAAATTATATAATATAAAGTTATATATTATATAATAACATTTGTAAAACACATTTTTACGCCCCTAATTCGCGTTCATGTGGTTTGCTAATTCACAAATAGCCTCCATTACCTTCAGCAGCCTAAAGATGGCGATATTCACCTCGTCCGCCCAAGAAATTAACCGCGGTATAAATCGATTCTGGCTTGTCGCGCACAACAACAATGTAACGAGTAACAATAAGTGTCCGTTTAAATGTAGTGGAGTGAAAAGTACTGCTACTCAATCACAAATGCAGTGGAGTAGAGAGTAAAAGTTGCTTATATTTTTTTGACTTGGTGCAAGTACGAAGTAGCCAAAAACATACTTAAGTAAAGTAACGTAAAGTACATTTACTCAGGTACCTTACACCCCTGCTGTGCAAACATTTATATCACAGTGGGGCTCTTTATTTATTTTACTTACATACAAAACATTACATTCACTCCCCTTTCATCCTACTCTAACCTTAAACACAACTCCCTCAAACAAACCCAACAAGTGACCACAGGACCCCACGTTGACCTAAATGCTATGTATTTTCAACAATCTTCACTCCACAGATCACACAGGACATTGGATCCGGACTGTTCTCAGATTTCTCAAGCGTTCAGTCCGTGAACATTTCTGGTGTGGTGACGTCTCAGGACCTGTTCACTGGAACCATCACTTATCGACAAGAGATGATGTACATCTTTTCCTGCCGCTATCCTCTTCAGTACTTTGTCAACAACACAGAGATGAGTGTGTGAGTGTGAGCAAACAACAAAGTTCAATAGTTTGAAATGAAAATGTGAAAATATTATACTTTTAGGAAACAATGTATTCAATCCATGCTCGTGTCTTTATTTATGAGCAGGTCTGGAGTGAGTTTGGCAATTAAGGACAGCAATGGAACTTTTATCAGCACTTTGCACATGTTGCTTTTTCAGGTATATTTTTTATACTGTATAAAGGTGTGTGTGTGTGTGTGTGTGTTGGAGTGGGTCCACAATTGCTAGTGGTGTAAACCTAGTGGTGTTTGTGTGTTATGGCATTTATTTGTAATTTATTTGGACTTGGATCACGGACAGTTGGGCCTCAATTAGTTTTATAGTAAAGTGGGGACCTATGGGCACTTGTGGGGACACAACTTTTAAGCCTCCTTACAGGATCAAGATGGGATTTATGATTAAGTTTACAATCGGATTTAATTAAGATTGTCATGGTTGACGTTGGAGTTACGGGAAGGGTAATGTCGACAATGAGACCCCACTTTGATTTGTTAGCACATTTTTGTGTGTGTGTGTGTGTGTGTGTAGTTATCTTTAATAAAGTTAATACGTGTAGCATATAGAAGTTACATTGATTTATATTGTTTTAACTTATATTAATTAATATTTACGAAAATGTTTTAATGTGCTGTCATTCAGGACGTTTCATACACAAGTCGTCTTGTAATTCCTCCGTCGGGTCTGGCGCTGAAAACACGGATTTTCGCGGAAGTTCGTGCCACTAACCTCACAGAAAGGTAGATGACCACTAAAAAAGTATGAACTGTTATATGAAACATAATTCAGTATGGGCATTATGGTGTTTGCGTGTTAATGGCTGAGATTATAGGTAAATATGTTGTTCCTTGCAAGATATATTATGTGCTTATCTTCAGGTTTAACGTTCTGTTGGACCGCTGCTACGCCAGCACCAATCCCTTCCCCATCAACAGCACGATATTTGATTATTTTGTTGGGTACGTCACAGATTGAGTCCAGACAGTGTTTGGAAAATTCTTCCTACATCTCAGAAGATCCTACACTGCGCGCTGAGCATGCGTGCTAGAACATACGTCACTGCTCAGCTGTTCCTAACCATCGCAATGCGCGTGCGCGTTAAAACTACGTCACTGCTCAGCTGTTCTCCGCTCAGATTTTTCTACTTTCCGCGCAAAATGGGTGTTAAAAAATTTGTTACATCTATCGTTTCTTCTCCTACTTGATCGTACAAACATTCTGTACTTTTGTTGTATGTACTTTTGATATTGTAGCGTTGGATCAATGAATAAACATAAAGGCACTAAATGAACACGGACACTTATAACGGTACAGAAGATATTCGTAACATGTTACTATATTTTGTAGTTATTTATATCAGTATTCTGTTTTGACGTGTATTAAGCTAGCTAGCTAGCTAGGAACAGCTGATCAGTGACGTCAGTGTAGGAACTTCTGAGCTGTAGGAAGAATTTTCAGAACACCGTGTTAATCTGGGACTAACCTGTTTTAGATGTTACCAGGACGCGCAGACGATCATCTTTTTAAACGGAGAGCAGCAGGTGGCGCGCTTTGCGTTCGAGACCTTCCGCTTTCTCGAGCACAGGAACCGAACCGTGTCGACCTATTACGTGCACTGCGCCACCAGGCTCTGCGAGGCGACCTACTGCCGACAGATCCGCCTGGTACGATCTTCCTGATGTGCTGATGATGTCACACGTGTGAGAAACTAACGCCTGTCACCTCGATCAGAACTGCACGAGTCTGGTCCGGAGGCGCAGAGACGTCCAGTCGGCCCAAGGAACCGCGTTGACTGACGTCGCCACTGTGAGCTCGGGCCCGATCATCACCAAAGTAGAGAGTGGTCAGTATTTGTCTGTAGGTGTAGTAAAGTTCGTCAAAAATACCGCGAGATCTTCCAGAAAAATAGGACCAATCAGGAGAAAAAGATCAGATGAGTGAAGTCACGAGTGATGTGTATCATGACGTGACATGATGATGTCATAACTGATGACGTCATAAATTGTGTTGTGAAAAATTGACGATTGAACGTCATGATTGATGACGTCAGTGAATGATGACGTCTTGATCTGTCATGAATGACGACGTCATGAACATGTCATGAATGATGATCTCACATCTGCCAACGATGTTTTTTTTTGTAGAACACCGTAATAATTGAAAAGTGTGTAGATAAACTACAGTTTGAACCTTATTGAACCAACTTTTTTTTTTTTAAATCCAAACAGAACTTTATCAAGCTGTATCTGGAGGTAAGATCTTATTTTCTTAACTTCTAGACCATTCTTCTGAGCACATGAGTGACTGTATTGATGACCTTGTGGTTTGTCTGAAGATCACACTCAAAACGGAGCAGTGGTTGGTGTCTCGGTGGCTGCGGGGATTTTCGGCGCGTTAGCATCAGCTATGTTAGCTGTGCTAATCTACAAGATCCACTGGGGCAAGTTTAACATGTGCAAATAAAGCAAATTCTTTTGACTGTATTAATAACAGGGCATTTAAACAGAACTTTGCACTTTGTGTTCTGAGGCACATTTTGTTTTGCTTATGTCATTTATTTATGGCTGAATAAAACAAAAAGAAAAATCCGTTCCGTTTTGATAGCGTGAACATTTATGATCATCAAAATGCAAAAATCTAAACTGCAAGTATATTTATATTTTCCTCATCATCCTTACCAACAGTTAGATTCAAAATACATATACAGTAATAAATATACAGATAGATTCAAAATTAATGATTATTGGATATTATAATTATTATTATTGGATTATGACATATTTGGATACCAATTGTATATACAGATACAAATACGGTTTTCTTTTTTTAAAATAGCTTATTTACAGTTTTTTTCTGATTGCTTAAACCCTAACTGTGATTCTTATAGCACAATTTCTACAACTATTAAAACTTACCCCAAAACCAATCACTGAGTTAGCAAAACTAAAAGCGCAAACTCTGCTTTGCAATTCTGTAACACACACTTTGCAAAACGGTAGGCACAATTCACTGCACAACACTCTTTTTTGCAGATCTTTAAACACATCTCACTGCTCACACTCAATTACCAAATTTCCAACACACTCTTAGCAAAATTAAACACTACTTGGTCAACTAGTTCTGGCACACTTTCACGTGTGAAAACTGTTTGAGAATATGTATTTCTTTATTTGTTTGATTTTTTACGCCATCTTTAGCTTCAATGGCTATATTAATGGCAACATGGTATTTGACAATTTTACTCTTTAGAAATCAATACATCTCTATCACAGTTGAAGAATAGCAATAAAATACACAACTTTTCAAAATGACTTCAAATTAGATACAGTCTTTCATGTTGATTTCTGATAAAAATTGTAAAATCTTTTGTGGTAAAACGTTCTTAAAAACATCTGTTAAAACATTTTCTGAATAAAACCGTTGTCTAATATCACACAATCGATCACAGTCAATTCAAATATGCTTTACAGACAGTATATTCCCACATCGATCACAAAATGGTTTTTCTTTATCCAATAATAAATATGAATGAGTGAGTCTGGAGTGACCTATTCTACATCTGATAAAAACAACTTGATCCTTTCGGTTATCAAAACCATAGTTGAGTCTTTTGTTTACAATTGGGTTCACTTCAAAAAGTTTGAGATTATTAGTTCACTTTGCAATCAACCTATGCACTATACATAAGCCACAGGTAAGCTGTCTACTGTATGTGGAGTACAATGGAAGGAGCAGTAAGAGTGAGAACCAGAGGACGAGGAGGGGAAAGAGGAAGGGTAAGAAGAGTTTAGAATATCTGATGACATCAGAGGGGCAACAGTGGACCAACTTGCGCCTCTACACTGTGCACAAGCATCACTAGGACATTTCGAAATGATAAACGATAAGTAGGTTAGGAACATTATTGCACATTATTAATGTTAGGTAAGGTGAGGAAAGTAGGCAAGAAACATTATATTCCGGCAGTATTGGACACCGTGCCATGGTGGTGGTTACACAACACTTCCCTTACATATTCACACGTGCGCTTTGAGACAGTTAAAACTGTGAAAAGCGCCCTACAATTACTCATTATTATTATTATTATTATAACCATGTGTGCAGCTATAAGCCAAAACGCTGTTGTTCACCATCATGCAGCCATAGGCCCAGACAACACTGCACACACACATTATTGCATTCCTGGACATCTTACATGACAGGCTCAGTGTTCACAGACCAGAACATACCCGATACGTCATCACGAGGAACAATGTTAAGTTTCCATAGGTATGCATTGAGGAAGTTCTTCTCTGCCTGGCACCGGAAAGTGTAGGACCGTGACATACAGGCTGATTTATTTGGAAAAAACAAAAAAAAATGTGCGTAGGCAATCAGAAAACAAACAAAAAAAAAAAAAAAACGTAATAGATCATGACAATTTCATTTTGTAATCTCTCATCTTGAGTGCATTTCATAGTATATAATTGTATATTTCTAGATGAAATGTTTACTTTACTAGGTAAGCAAGTAAAAGTAGTTTGTAAAATAAATAAGTGCATTTATTAAAAAGCAAAAATGATAAAATATGCAGAGCAGTTTTAAAAAAGAAGCTTTATTAACAGTTTAGAAACAAACGTTTTAACACAAGTTTCTCGCCACAAACAATAACAACCACCAAAAAGGAGATTGCTAAAATTGTAAAAACCCTTGACATCCATGTTTTGAAGGAAAAACGAGAAGTGCAAGAAGCAGGGTGGTGGTTTCAGGAGAGAAGGGTTGCTGATGAGATTTAAGATGAAGATCCAGCTGCACGCCACCAGAACAGCTTTGCTCAGGTTGAGAGTCGTTCCCATTTACATCCACAACCATGAGACAGACTTTTAGGCCTTTTTTGAGACCATTCATGATTATGATTTAAAAAAACTGTAAAATGTAAAAAGGAAAAAAAGATTGTGGTTTGGACTCATTGTCGAACTTACACAGGAAGTGCCACTGAAATATACGCCACAGTTTTAACCAGTTTATTTCAGGAGGTGTTGAGCCAAAAAAAAAAAATAATTAACCAGTTATCAGTCAATAAATACAAAAAAAAAAAAAAAAAAAAAAAAAAAAAACAGCACTTGTACTCCGTTTGTTATAATTCATCTTCTATGTGGTTTTCGGATTTTCTACTCCCTGTAGATTCTGCAAAAACAAATATTAATTTAAACACTTGCACACATTCCTATATAATAAAGATATATTTCAGCTCAAATACCAAGTGTAAACAATTTAGCTATATTGTTTTTATACATAGAACAGATAAAATTTTAATCAATAGACATTTTAGAAAACCTGTATTCTCTGTGTTTTCTGCTGGATTTAATTCAGGAATGGTTTCTTCCATCGTTTCTTCGGCCGTGATTGGCTCTTCCGCCAGTTTTTCCTTTCCAGCTTTTGAGGAAAAACATTTTTCATTTAAAAGGATACGTATAACAATATTATTCTAAAAATAAGGGTGTCATCATTTATTTACAAACATGATGTAACTGGTGCTCCGCCCACTGTGAGGTAATGTTATTCCTACCGAGTGGATGCCGTAACCTTTAATGTTCGTCTAAGTGTTTATAGTAATAGTAGCTGCCGAGAATGTACAGCTTGTAGGATTAGATTTAATGGAAAGAGTGTTTACTCACCCTTGTCACTCTGGGGAGAAATCACCTTCTCCGCTTGTTCTGTGCTGTTGGCTTTGTTCTCTGTGGAGTTGGAGTTCTTGTCTTTAGTTTTCTCCTTCTTTGGTCTGGCAAACTTTGCTTTGTTTAGAAGGTAATTGACCTCTCGGTCCAGCAGAGAAAGTTTGGCCTCAATGTCTTTCGAGAGTAGAACAGGTTTCTCTGTGGCCGACAGTTTCTCTTGCTCGGCCACAATTTCATTCCTCCAAGTCTATTAAAAACAGAAACCAGCAAAATAGCACATAAAATAAATGTTTTAACCATATAACTTAAAATCAAAGTTGACTTGTAAATGAGGTAAAAAAAACAAACAAACTTACCATTCATAAAAATATTAATAAAATAGAACACAAACATTGTTTGTTTTACTATACACTTCCTTTTTGCTTCAATGTCATAATATATTAAAATAACTATAGAAAATATAGAAAAAAAAAAAAACCATTCTAATATAAAATAATATAGAAAAACAAATACATATGTATTATTTATTACTGTATTTATAGTATAAGATATTTACACACACTTGGGTAAATATATAATTTTTGTAAATATAAACAAGTGTATTATTGTAAATGTACATTACAATATACAATAATAGATGTATATGTAAATTTTCTTCACATTTTATTTTATTTTATTTTTATTAAAAAAAAAAAAAAAGTAACAAAACTCGGAATTGGTTAAAAGCATCTGTCCAATGCAGAAATACAAAATGTTGGCAAAATTAATTTGAGTGCATTTCAATAACAACCACACACACCGTTGTGTCGTTGATGACTCTCTCCAAAGTCTTCAGTTCCACCTCGGTGAAGACCTGGTCGTCTCCAGGAATCAGTTTGGCACTTCTGTGAACACCACACATCCACGTCAGACCTGTCTCCTCCGAGTCACCAGCAGCTTTCCATCAAGGTTCATGAAAATAGCCCTTCTGTGCTGGAACTCACTTGAGGAAGATGCTGGAGTGGTTCAGCATGCTGTCCAGAGCCGACAGACGGTCGGGCCACTTCCTCCTCTCCTCCACCCTGAAGAACATGGCTCGGCAAAGTTTCCTCAGCTCAGCCAGCTTGTCCTTCAGCTCCTTGGTCCCAGCTGCATATCCCTCCTCATCCATCCAGCTTGAGGCTTCGCTCAGCTTCCCGCTGATCTGCTCCTTGTCCTCCTCTGTCACCACAGCCAGATACTCGTCCTGATAAAGTTTATCCTAACGCAGCAGGACAAGATCATCGTTTTAAACTTAACAAATTTGAGTTCATAACAGGTTTTTTTTTTAATCTGAACATCCTACATTTTAGTTCAACAGCCAGTTGCATTTTTTCCCCCCAAGAGTGCAAACATTGAAAAATTGTGGCTCAGTGTTCCACAATAATTATAACGGTGTTTTAGTCCTGTTTTTTTTTTTACTTCATGAATCTAAAAATACGTGTGTATAACAGTTTTCACCAAATTGTACTGAGAATAGCAAATACATCCAACCGCTAATGAAGCAACATACGACAAAGTGACTTAATGAAAAACCAGAACTGTAGCTCCTCCTACTGATGCGAGAGCGATGCTCACTACACATTAGGTGTGGGTTCGATTCTCAGGACAGTGTGTAGTTGTTTGATATGAACGGTGTTATTAAACCAAGCTCATCGGCTGAAAATATAAAGCTCTCGTATTAACTTTCGGCAATAATACATCGAGATACGGAAGCTGCTGCAGTGCGGCGAACAAAAGACTGTTGCGTCACTGCGAAGCCACAAGATCTGTGAAGGAACAAAGAGCTTCAGCGTACCTGCGTCTCAAAGATAAAAGCCTCCAGGCTGTTCAAGGTCTTTTCCCGCTCCTGTTTCTCCAAATCGCGGTCGGTGAGGTCCTTCAGCCTGCAGGAGGAACCCAGAGCCTTCAGTTGTTTGCACAGGAAGCAGTGAGGAAGCAAGAGACACCTACTTCTTCCTAGAGCCTTCCATGTCCTCAGTGCTGGGGTCCGCAATGTCATTCACCTCCAGCTCCACAGAGATGTCCTCTGAGATTTTGCTTTTCTTCTGCCCTTTGGACTTTTTTTCCGTCTCCTTTTCTTCTGCCTTCTCTCCGTTGGATTTCTCTTCCGGCTTTTCCTGTGTGATGAAGGCGGATGAGTATAATTAAAGTGTCGACTGGAACGTTCCGCCACTGGGCTGAAACGTTAGAGGTGATGCAATGCGATACGTGGTTGAAAGTCAAACGTTAGATTTAGGGTTTGACCTTTGCTGAAGCTTTAATATAATCTTGTGAGATTTGAGACGACAAAAGACTAAAGTCAAAAAAAAAAAAAAAAAAAATTGACATTTACATTTTAGCGGGAAACAGGCAGCAGACAGGAAGTGATTACCGTAACAGAATATTACGAATGTACGTGAAAATGCAAAAAACATCCGTTTAAAATCTTTAAAAATAAATGTATACATTAGGTATGTCAAACAATTAATTGTTTTTAACTAATTCATTGCACTTCCCTAACCAAATTAATCTGGTTAATTAGATAACTGGTTAATACGAAACTGGTGCAGAGGGCTAGCTCCGTTCTTGCGCTACCTCTTGATTCAATAACTCTCCTACTGTATATTCTGTGCAATATCCTTATCAAGTGTTTTCCACGTGTACAATTTCCGTCATATTTTTTATTCATTCTAAATTATATAACTTTCTTTAAACTTATTTCACTGTATTTTCTAAACTGTATATACTTTTTTTTTTATGGTGCTTGTGTTTTCTCAGTGCTGCTGAAACAAGGAAATTTCCCACTGTAGGACGAATAACGGACTCTCTTATCTTCTTATCTCAATCACGATCATTTCAATCAAATGACTGAAGCTTGTAATATTGTTACATTGAGGTGTAACATGTACAATAATGTAAAATCAACACTAAATAAAAACTCGTTTAAATGCTGTAATATAATTTAGCAGACGTTGTTTAATTTAAAATGTATTTTCTTCGTTTTTTTTAACTGCCCAAGGTCGAGTCGTACAATTGAAAGTTTGATGTACCTATTTATTTTGGTTACACTCGTAATAAAAACAGGACGTTGTGTGTTTTTGTAAAATAAATTAAAATAAAACTAAAACGTGAACACATCATTTGTGTTTTGATGATTGCGCGGTACTCTGGTGAAGATGCATTTCAGATGCTTTGACAGCGAGGATGAATACGACTAAAGACTGGCGGCTTTTTGAACAGAGTTTGGTTTCGACTGAGAATACTGACAAGCAAGTTATTTGCAGTTGAAAAGGAATATATAAATAGATACATATTCTTTGGGTTATTTTTTCTTTAACCTAATCAATCTAAAAATATTTATATAGCACACAAAATAGTTAAAACTGTCCCTGAATTGTTTTAATTTCATTATCCATTTAGGTCAATACATTTAAAATCAATGGTATTTATCTCTTCAAACAGCATGTGTGCCTGTGGCTCACCTGGGATTCTGCTTTCTCTCTCTCTTCCTCCTTCTGCTCCGCTTTGGCCTCTTCCTCCTGATCTTTCTCAGGTGTCTCCTTGACCGCCTCTTCCTGTTTCTCAGATGGATCCTGCTCTTTGCTGACTTCAGGAGTCACCTCTTCTTCCTGAAGCATCAAGAGTAATTTAAAACAAACTCGATTGAAAAGTTTATTTTAAAAATATATATTCTTACAGCAGTTTAAAAACCTATGCTGTAACAAGTCTAATTTTACATTTGTAATTCCTCAAAATATACTTACCACAACATGTTCTGTGATGTTAGTGCTCGGCTCAGAGCTGCCTCCGCCAAACAGACTGGAAATGGTGTTTCCAAGTTCTACAATGAGAAAGCGGTAAGGGTTAGGGTTATTAAATCACCATTAATACCGCACATTTGATATAACACCTATAAACCCACTTGTGAGCGTGGATTCTTCCTCTTTCTCCTCCACAACGGTTTCGAACACAGACTCCACCTGCAAAAATAACACGCACAAAAAGCCATAAAATATATATTCTACACTGAACATGTCTAACTTTACTTGTAAGACACGTAAAGAAATTAAAATATCCTGGATACTAACCCGGTCCAGAATCAGCACTCCGCTTTCGTCCATGTTGAAATGAGCCTTGATGCCTTTGGACTCGGCATCAGAGTGTTTCTTAAAGCTGCTGCCCACCCCAGACAGTCTAACGGTGGTCAAATTCTGAGAGCCAAACATCCTGCCGAATTATAGCCGGGAGTTTAGTGCACAGTCTAGCGGCCCGGACACACACCTGCCGGTCACCTACTTCATGTCCTGCTCGCTGAGGAAGCCGAGGTCTCCGTAGTTGATGTAGAACACAAAGTCGTCCATGTAACGGTTAAAGGTGATGACTTTTCGCTGGGGATACGGAGCCATTCTCTGGAACAGGATTCGCTTGTTATGCCTCGTCGTCTTCTCACCATCGTCTTCCTCCGCTTCACGGCTGAACTCAACCTAGTGGAGAGAAACCGTGAGTGAAGCCAGTTTAACAGACACAATAATACACTATTCTGTGAATCTCGCGTGGTACCTGTATGGGAAACACGGCAGCGTCTCGGAGCAGGAAGGGTTTGACTTTAAAGGCTTTGCTGAGCGCCGCAGCCTGGTACACAGCGCCCATCGCTGCCGCTTCATCAGCATTAATGTTCTTGCTCAATTCCTCTCTAAAAACAAACACACAGTAAAAAAAAAAAATCAGATCTGATAATCATTTAAAACCTTTTTAACATCGTTAGCCCTTGTTTATATTTTTCAATATATAATATTGTTATTATTATTATTATTACTACTATGAATGTTCAGAATGAATCAGTCTGCAACCAAGCAAACCAGGCCTTGCAGGGGAACTATGACAAAACTGCAAAAAACTCTTAAATATCTCTGGCTTTTTAAGGTTATGCAGAATAGATATGCAGCAGCTCAGTCAGTAGAGCTGATGAAAAGCATGAATAAAGCCATGATTAAAGGTTGATTTAACAAACCTTTCTTACCAATAAAAAAAATATATATATCTGTATGCAATTGCCTGCGCCACTTTATTTAATCTTGCTTTTCGTTTTTAAAGCCCGTATTTAACTAGGGCTACTTGAGACGTATGCTAGTGTGCGCAAGTGGAGGGGCGAGCGCGCAGGTGGAGGGGCGAGCGCGCAGGTGGAGGAGCTTACAAATGCTCAGAACTTGAACACGTTTGAACTTGATCAGGTGGCTCTGATGGTTTTATAAGTAGGTCCAAGCCACTGGGCAATTTATATTGTCGAACCTAGTATACTATACAGTATATGAGTGAAAACATTTCTGGAACCTACTTCCCCACAGCTTTAAGCAGGGCTTCCTGAACTCTGGGAACTCTGGTGGCTCCTCCGACCAAAATCACCTGTTCAATGTCATCCTGGGGAGAAGATGCAGAAATTGTACTTTTCACAATCACAATTGTATTGTTCCAGGATCAGTCATTTTTACTGATTCCCTCTATATATATTTACTTTTGTAAAATAGATTTGGAGGTTTCTTGTACAAAAGGTCAGATCAATATATTCTGTCATCAATTCTCATCTCACCATGCTCATCTCAGCAGCGGCGAGCGCTTCCTTCACAGGCCCGGCTACGCGGTAGAAGAGATCCTCACACAGAGCCTCAAACTCTACACGCGTCACTTTTGCCTTGAAGTCAATGTCATCCATCAGACCTTCAATCTGTAGAGAGAAATGGATGAACGTCACTGGATCAACAAAACGCTTCAAAGCCATAAAAAAAAAAAACAAAAAAAAATTTGTGTTTCCCGAAAAACAACAGTTATGGTTAGTATCTGAAAATGATAGACTAGTTTTATTTTTTAAGTATGATAGGTCTGATAGGGTAGGTATGATAGGACAGATTCTCCAAGTCCATTCACATAAAATCAGAGATTTTTTTTTTTTTTAAGATTTTCGGTTGGTGTGGTTGCGGTGTGAGACGTTGGTACCTGAGCCATGTGCTCAGCATTGGCACTCAGGACTGTCTTGAGTCGCTGAGCCTCTTTTAGGAGCTTGGCCATAGCACGCAGATTCTCCCTCACGTCCTTCTTTGACTTCTTCTGCTCGTTGAAGAGTTTGGCAAGATGATCACGAAGCCTAAGTTCCATCTCAAAGCCGCCCAGGGTTCGATCAAATCTGAAAACAAAAAAAATGATGAGAGCTGCAAGAAGCAATGACTGTCAGATAAAAAGTGTTATACTCTTGAAGTCTGGTCGACATTAAGTCCAGACAAAAAGTCAATTACTGGCACTATTATTTAATTTTTTTTATAGAATATTGATAATGAGATTAGATTATAGTTAATCTGGTTGTTTACACAAAAAAGGACTTTGAATTTAATTAAAATGTCATTTTAAAATTAAAATTAAAATTATTTAACATAATTAAAATTACATTTAAAAAAATTCCGAGTTTGTGAAAACGATGGAAACGAATTGGCCTCAGGAAAAAGCATTTTTGAACTCAAAAGAACAAATTGTAGGAATACAACATGGACTCCAATTCCAAATCTCATCTAAGAGACCAACGGAAAAACAACGGTTCTACACCAGCACAACTGACTAACCCAACTCCACGGATCTGAAGCTGTGGCTGAGTCCCTGATTCCTTAGTCTTCACCGTCTGATACGTCACAATAGTGGCTGTTGTGCTGCCTGAGCCCATGTCATAAAACATGACGTTCTGTAAAAAAAAAAAAAAACACAAAGTTATTAAAAAGCATCTTCAATAAGCCAGTTATTAAAGCATCTTTATGTAGCTTATTGAAGAGTTTGATCCCAGCACCTGGGCGGTCGAGTTGATGTCTTTCCTCCTAAAAACTCCATAATTCAGCGCCACAGCTGTGTTGTCGTTGATAAGCTGAAGGACCTTTAACCCTGCGATTTGCGCAGCCTGCAAGACTGCCCTGCGTTCTGCCTGATTAAAATAAACTGGAACGGTGATCACAGCGTCCTTGATGGGCTGCTCTGCAAAAAGACAAACCACTGACACATCACAGGGTTGTCCACATCACACCCAGGAGTTCTACACAGAGAGCCTTCACTAGCCAAACCTGCAAAGTCTTGAGCCAAAATCCTGGAGTAGTTCAGCATCATACCGAGAAGCTCCTCAGGCGTGTACTGCATCTCACTAAGATGCAAAGCAGAAGGTCCAGTTTACAGACTTGTCCTTTAGAAAAGGTTGGATAGGGGAACGTCACTCACTCTGAGTATTTAAAATACACGGTTCCTCGTTTCTCGTCTCGCTGCAGCGCATGCTCGGGGAAGTGCTTCTGATATTCCGCCACTTGCGGGTTGTCCGCGGTCTTTCCCAAAAGGCTCTGAAGGAATCGGTAAACCACTTTGGGGTTTTTTACAACCTGTGAGGGTGGAAATAAGTCAGTTTTAGTGGCTTTTTTAATATTCAATAGAAAAAGGCTCAATAGAAAAAAAAAAACAAAAAAAAA
>CM051494.1:1919683-1981579 GCA_028031935.1 Paedocypris micromegethes
AAGAAGAAGAAGAAGAAGAAGAAGAAGAAGAAGCAGTGACCAATTTGTGCTGCAAACCTCGCGAGACCGAGTTTCCTTGACAACTACTCCACGTTTCATGGAGAAGTCCAAGCAACAGAAGGTTCGTTTCACCGCTCTTTTCTTTTTCTTTCGCCATTTGTGTGACGAATACTTGTTTAAATGGCAACCCAACCGCGTGAAATGTTACCAGCGTGCGTTACTGTACATTTGCTGGACGCAGTTCCTAAAACAAACGTTGCCTTCAGTTACTGCTAATGGTTAGCATCAGACAATTTTGTATTAAACTTACGTTATTTTATTACAAATACGAAAGTGAGAAACGAACAACCGACTTACGTTGTTGCGAGCAGCGGCTTCACCAGCGTTCCTGCAAAAAGAATAATTCTATTAAAACATTTTCAAAACATTCAAGAAGTAAACATTTACGTGTTTGTGTTATTATTATTATTTTTAAAGTGTTTACTTCGCATTGCTAAGTAAGCCCATAGCTCAATGCTTTTTTCTCTTTTAATTTAAAGCAAACCGGGATTATTACTGCGGATCTGCGTTGTTTTTTAATTTGTTTGTTTGTGAATTTTAAAGCCTTTTGTAATCCTCCAGGTTTTTTTTTTCTTAACTTAATCGCTAATTATAATTATGTTTAAATAAGTTTAACCATTTACTAGCTATTATGCACATTTCATGGGTTTACACGCTTACAGAGAACGTGGAACAAATGATGCAGAGTGTTTAAATTCCTAAATTATATTGAAAAGTATTTTTATCAAATAATAAACATTATTTATATAATAAAAAATACATTATTTTCTGAATATTGTGCGCAGTGTTTGCTGAATGAAACCTGTAAAACATTTAAAATGTATTTCTTTAGGTCTCCTTGAAAACGTAATAATTTTTGACAACTTCTCGAGTGAATTCCATCAGCATCAGTTCAAATGCTCTAAAGCAAAAGCAGGGGTTGGCATGAATATCTGTTTCTGGCGGCAGGTTCAGCTGATATCCAACAAGCCGTACGACGAGAGCTTTGAGGTGGATGCAGAGGAGTCGGTCAGCGAGAGCACGCCAACCCCTCGACCGGCCAGTGAGTCGCTCTCCTTGGCTTCTTCATCCCGGACCACCTAGACCACCGGCTCTTTTTAAAACTTGACATTTCTCTGTTTAGTTCCTGGGAGGACGGGCAGGCTGAAGCCGAGCGTCATGGCTAGCTACCCGGCAAAAAAGCTAGAAGACACAAAAGTGAGCCGGAAGATGGTTGCTTGTCTTTGTAGGCGTGTGAGTTTGAACAGATGCGTACATTCTTCTTGTTTATTGCTAGAAAAATAAAGACCCACTTGGCAGAAGTGAAATTGATGAGGAGGAGGAGGAGGAGGATGATGATGATGACGAGGACGAGGATGACGACGACGATGATGATGATGAATCTGATGACACGGGGTCCAATGAAGAAGGTTTGCAGCCTGGTTCAGCGATGGAATGGTGAGATTGACATGTTTTTCCAACTGTGAGTTGAGAGAGTGATCGATTTATATAAATCTTGTATTTGTTCAACTGTGGAACAAAACAAAACATATTTTATCATTTTCTGTGGTTTTCAAGCTGTTTGATATTGTGTTCCACTGCTTTTTTAGAACTTGCTTTCCAATCTCAATTTTTTTTCCTTTTAAAGGCTTTTTTACATTATTTTATAGACTATTATATATACTATTATATTTTTAAATCCAAATTCTTCACATATGTATTGGATTTAGATTTTTTTTATGCTTTGGTATTTTGTGATATTTTTTGTACCTGCACATGTTAATAATAGTTGTGTTGAAATATATAAACACAATTATGTATTTCATAGTTATCTTCATAAAATTGATTGCATTCTACAAATAAGAAATAACTAGCAATGAAACACATTTCTGCACAAATATATTATAAAATGTTTACGTATTGATTGTATTTATTTATTTATTTACTCTATTATTGTAGAAACGATGTATTATATTGATATAAATGTACTCTATATATTGTATGGTTATTATTTATATATGCTTATATCTATATATATATATATATATATAATTATATATATATATATATATATATATATATATATATATATATGCTATGTGTGTGTATGTATATGTCTATATATAGACACAAGTAGTTAATATTTATGCATTATATGCATTTGCACGCCATGTCTACCATTACTTCAAAACCCGCCTTCAAAGATCGTTTTACTTCAGGTCACTTTGACATATAACTGTTTATTATAACTAACGAAGGAGATAAATCATCAGCAATTTTTTAAAAGATAACTGCTCATCAGTTATTGAGAAGTCTCTTACTGGGTTTTGTACTTCTGTTTCCAAGTTGTGTTGAGCTTTTAAGTGTGTGTGGAAACGAGAAACGTGTCAAGTGACGTACAACTGCGCTCGAGTCTTGTGCAGAAGCAGACACGGAACTTCTGCTCGTTTGAAATGCATTTATTGTGTTTGTGTGTGTGAGTAAAGATGTGCTTATTTCAAGTCTGGTTCTCTCCACAGCGCCTACGACCCTGCAGACTACGACCATCTTCCTGTTACTACAGAGATTAAAGATCTGTTTCAGTACATTAAACGGTGAGTGACACACTTTACACCTTCATGATCTCGGAAAACCTTCGCTGACATTTCATAACGCCAGTGATTATTAGGGATGTGATGAGATCTCGTGCGAGCGCAAGGATTAGAGACACATCTAATACACATGTATTAGATTACAATTGAAACGATTCACTCTAGCTGCAGTAGTGCAATATGAGAGAAAACAAGCTGATAAAAAGTCGTTCTCACCAGGTCACATCATGATTCAATAAATATTGTTTTTTGTACATGTTATGTTATGCCATGTTATGTTCTGCAGCGCAACTTGTAACACAAGAGTTGGGGTTTTAAGAGCTAAAATGAACACAGGGAATTTAATCATAATGAAGTACATTGATTTTGAGTGAAACTTGAAGCCACAATGATTCTACCATTCTTTGCAATATTCTGAAAGAATTGTCTTTGTTTATAAATGGTGTGTTTATTACCTGCGCTTGGAAAATCATTTTTTTTTTTAAAACAGTACTATTGGCAATAAATAATTAACATTACTATTGGCAATACTATTGCTTAGTATGTCTTACCCAAATAAGACATTTGAGCTTTTTTTTTTCCACTTCTTGTCTGCCAAAAATTCTGTGAAGGCCTAATTTTACACATTTTAATTGGCACTTATAGAAAACATTTCTAATACTTTTTTATTTTATTTTTTTTTTACCTTTGATCCTGTGTTTTTCAGGTACACCGTTCAGAAAATCGAGCTGGAGCATAAACTGAAGCCTTTTATTCCTGACTACATCCCAGCCGTCGGGGACATCGATGCTTTCATTAAAGTGAGTGACATGTCCAGCTCTAACTCCTGCTTCCCTCTCGCTCTGACCGGCCTGTTGCTGGTCTGCCATCAAGGTTCCGCGTCCAGATGGGAAGCCTGATAATCTTGGTCTCCTGGTTCTGGATGAACCCTGCAGCAAACTGTCGGACCCCACGGTGATGTCACTGTGGCTGGCGGAGAACAGCAAGCAACACAACGTCACTGTGAGTGCACCCATTCAGAACGCTTTTCCACGTCTGAAGGTACGGTAATAACAACACACTTCTCCCTGTAGGAAGTCAAAGTTAAGAGCATCGAAAACCCAGAAAAAACCCCCAAAGCCATCGAGAACTGGATCGAGAGCATCAGCGAATTGCATCGCTCCAAAGCGCCGGCCACCGTGCACTACACCAGGCAAGCGCTGGTGTGACGCAGACACGGCACACACACTCCTAATCTGTCCTCTCTCTTCAGACCCATGCCGGACATCGAAAGCCTGATGCAGGAGTGGCCAGCAGAGTTTGAAGAGCTTTTGGGAAAAGTCAGTTGAAGTATATTAAATTAAGTTTTTTTTTTTACTTTTTCAAAATTATGTTTCGTACTAAAACCGGTTTAAAAACTAATAACAGATAACCAGTGGTGTAAAGAGTACCGGACAGCCATACTTGAGTAAAAGTACAGATGCTTACTGTAAAAATTACGCCAATACAATTTTAAAAGAACTTAAGTATTAAGAAGTATTTTTTTTTACTTGTGCTCAATATAGGCCCAAAAAAAGAAATGTGAAAACAAACAATTGTTTTCCAAGACAGAAACAGAATTTAACCTCAATGTTTGAAAACTGGTAGAACAAAGTAGATAAAAAGAACAAAAAGTCAGTCTCAATCACTTACATTTCCAAGTATATGTAAAATAAAATGATTAATTTGATTAGTAAGTTATATATTATTTGTATTATATAGTTATATATTATATAATAACATTTGTAAAACACATTTTTACGCCCCTAATTCGTGTTCTTGTGGTTTCTAATTCACAAATAGCGTCCATTACCTTCAGCAGCCTAAAGATGGCGATATTCACCTCGTCCACCCAAGAAATTAACCGCGATATAAATCGATTATGGTTCGTCGCGCACAATCAAAATGTAACGAGTAACAGTAAGTGTCAATTCAAATGTAGTGGAGTGAAAAGTACAGCTACTCAATCACAAATGCAGTGGAGTAGAGAGTTAAAGTTGCTTATATTTTTTATACTCGGTGCAAGTACGAAGTAGCCAAAAACGTAACGAAGTACATTTACTCAAGTACCTTACACCCCTGCAGATAACCCACTTAAAGACCGTTGTTCTCAAATTTCCTCTCATGTCATGTGTGGTTTGTGACGCTCTTCATCACATCGTTCCTGATGCTTTTTACGCTGGTTGCGTGCAATGTTCATGATGCTCATGGCTAGTGGCGTCCTTCATCACCGCGACTTGTGCTGAAACTTGACACGCTCCGGACTGAGCTCTCCTGTGATCGGCAGGTGAATCTTCCCACCGCTGACCTGGACTGTGATCTGCCGGATTATGTGGATATTATTTGTGGTAGGTTCATACCTAGTGTTGAATGGTTTGGAGTCATTTAATAATTCTTTAAAACCCGCTTCAGGTCTCCTGGACATCCCCGTGTACAAGAACCGGATCCACTCGCTCCACGTCCTGTTCACACTCTACTCCGACTTCAAGAACTCACAGGTGCATTTTTCTTCTAGACTGCAACCTTCTACTGTGAGTGAATAGAAAGTAATGACAGTGTTTCCTTTCTGTTTCTTCTTGTTGGAAACTAGCACTTTAAATCTCTAACCGAGGGTCAGAAGTCCGACACGCCGTCAGCCTCGCGCACGGCCACCGCAGAGTTTGAGCGTCTGACTTTGGACTGAAGCTTTTTCCGCAGCCGGTTTCTTCCACCCTATGTGGAACAGGTGAAAGCAGGGAAATCAGAGAAGCCATGATGTTTTAATCACTGCAGTGCAACTCTGACGCAACTTTGGTCTTTTTCGGGGACAGAAATTTAGCTCTTAAAAACATTTTTTTTCCTAAAGAAAATCAAATGTGTGCGGGTGCGTGTATCTGCAATTTTTAAAGGTTGTGTGAAAACATCTTTGAAATATATATATATGTATGAGCATTTTTACCTTTTTTCTTTTATATAAGCATGTGAATCTGTTTCCTTAAGAAATGTGCTTCATTTCTTTTAGTAACTGCTATCGATCCATCAATCACACTCATATATATATATATATATGGAAGGAAAGTGGAAAGGAAGGAAGGAAAGTGAGGTGATGGCAATATGGCCACTAGGTACCATACTGAATTGGTGCTCTGCATTTAACCCATCCGTGAAAGTGCACATACACACAGTGAAGTGAACACATGAAGTGGCCATGTGGGGTTCAGTGTCTTGCCCAAGGACACTTTGTTGCAGAACCAGTGGTAGAGGGGATTCGAACCTGCAACCTCTTGGACACGAGTCCATGTCCCCTACCTCTGGACCACAACTATATATGTATATATATCTATATATATATATATATATATGTATGTGTGTGTATATATATATGTGTGTGTATATATACAGTATGTATATATGTATTGGTACATGTGTGTATATATATGTATATGTCTATATATATATGTGTATATGGTGAATAAAAATCAATGTGTCCCGTTCACAATATGTGTATATACACATTCAGACAACTCATATGCGGATGGAAGTCAATCTTTACAATTAAATCGTTTAAAAAGAATGCATGATTATAACTTTATTAACGCGTGATTTAGACTTGAATAAGTCGCAAACACGGAAGTACAAAATGCCTAATAATGCAATTCTTGCTCCGCCCACTTCCGTCCCCAGGCTGTCTTGACGTGTGGTTCTGCGGTTCTGCAGTTGGTGCCATAGGCTTCCAGTGCAAGCCACGTGTTAATCAGGATTGTGGCTTTAAAGATGAGTTAGTCCAAGTGCTGGCAGGGATCATTACTCGGGTATGCTCGCGTTGTTCTGGTGGCTGGTTTTGTTGCCTGTCCTCGGTTTGTTCGTCCTGGTTTCTGGCCTCTGCATCTCGGTCCTGCCTGCTTCATGAACGCCTGTAGTTCAGCCCTGACTCAAGCCTGATGAACGTTAAGTTATTACATCTTCCTCCTCTCCACTGCAAACGAGTCTCTCTCTGCTTTCCAGCTATACGGAACACATGACCGAGTGCTTTTAATAAAACTTTTATTGTAAGTCAAACTGTTGTGCTGTGAAGATTCCATGTTTAAGAAAAAAATTGAAAGTTGAAAACGAATTGAAAGTCTTGCAAATACGTTTGATTGATCAGAAAGATCTATCCATTTTAAGTGTGCGTGTTTGGATGTTTGTTTAAACACGCTTTAAAAAAACATTTCAATATTTATTGTGTAAAAAGTTGCATTTAATTATCAAGTACCTGCAATGGGAAATAATATACAGTAAATCAACATACTTTTTGACAATGATCGAATTACCAAAAACACACACGAAGCACAGTAAAATAATGTCAAAATTTTGAATTTAGTTGTAATTAATAAATGGGCGTAAAATAGATAAACCGTATCTATAACAAAAGACATATAATGACACATTTGGCTTATTCACTCATAAATCAAAAATATAAATCAAAGCGACGTTTGAATCAATGTGCTGCGAAAAAATCAATCCAATGAGGATTTTGATTTGCATTAGAGAAGCTGCAAAGTGTGAAATTTCCAGCGTTAATGTTCCACATCTGGCGACAATTTATGCCATAAAATCCCAACAAAAATGAATTTAAGTTACGTTGAATAAATGCCAACGACACTGAATAAATAAACAATTTCTGAAATATCCAAAACACATCCCAATGATTGTTTGATTCACCAAGTCTCCAGTAAAGTCTTTGAGAGGTTCCTCAGTTCCTCTGGAGAATACACGGGCTTGTAGCCCAGCAGAGCCAGAGTTGTGTTGCATAAAGACTGAACTGTCTTCACAATGTCGAAGTGAAGATGTCTTCTCCAGCTCTGAGCGATGACTCGAGAGTCTCTTGTGGTGGAGTAAAGGAAGTTCCAGTCAGAAGAGGCTGGGACCGAGCCATTGGCATTATGAGCAATCCACGTGAGGACTCTTTGATCCAAATCCAGTCCCATAAATATACATCTCCTTGGCCTTTTCCACTGGATTCAAGGCCAAATCTTCATAGCGCACCATTAGATATTTCCCTCTCAGCCACGCTGGTTTTTGCATGGCGGTCTGCACCGAATTCTCAATGTCTCTGCATGTTCTGGTTATCTGTGTAAGGTCCACATCGCGGGGTTGGTGTCCAGTGGCATTCCAGATCTTCCAAGGCCTGAATTCGTCGAATGTCATCATGCGTGAGGCAAGGATGGCCCGGGGATCTCTCACCAAATGGACGATTCTCAAATCCAAACGGGGGTCTTCTAATAAGGTGCGAAGGTCTCCTATCTCGGGCACCCGGACTATCTTCATGGCCACGTGGCTTCGGTCCTGGCAAGCCTGAGATGCTAGGGTGAGATTCAAGGCCTGGCACTTTCTGGGGCACCAGGATTCGTCAGGTCGGCCTATCGGAAGCTCCTCGCTTCCTTCCTGACAAACGGGTGGGGTGCAGAGGGCGTGGCTTGAGCTGCGGCGGTAGAGCGCCCCAGTCATGTGATCTTGTGGTTCCGGGCGAATGTAACTTTCCAAGAAGCTGAAGTCACAGTTGTAGAGATTAAGCAGAAGGTCTCGATAGGCGCCCAGCAGAGCTCTGGTGTCCAACGCCCGGACACAAGACAACTGCCAAACCCTGCTCCACGTGGTAAAGAGATTCATAGAGGTAAAAGATGTCAGGATGCTGATTGAAAAGCTGTCCGGTGAAGGAGGAACCACAGCGGGTTTGTGTAAACAGAAGGATGTGTTTTTGCGTAGAGGCTCCATTGGTCTCCGTCGGGTTGCGTCCGTCATCACACTGAGATTTCCATCTTTGCTCTGGGGAAGGAGGAAAAAGAACAAGATCATTTGCTGATCACATTGGCATTTCTCTAATCAGCTAGTAATTTGTTGGAAGATGGTAAATCTGAAACTTTGGAATCTAATCTGAAAAATGTAAACATGAAACGCTCTCATTTCGAGAAAATAAAACGTCCAGTGGCGTTTATGTTCGCTGCGTTCCTCGCTGAAAGTGCAAACAGCCGGTCTGCGAGGTCATATTACTTCAGATTAATGGTGAGATAATTCTGAGATTCTAGGTTGCATCTTTAACGGCAAACAAAATGCGTTCTTGAGAACAAAAAGCAAAATGTCCTCACAAAACACATATCAGTAAAGCACAAATGTCCCCAAAAAACACACAATCATTATACAGTACATGTCCTCATAACACTGTGGCAAATCGGCCTGGAATGAAAGTCATTCAGATCTTTTGGGATCCTGTTGGCAAATCCAGTAAAGTTGAGCAAATTAACAAACTTTCACACAGTTATTAGCTCACGTTAATGAAGTAGTCAACGCAAATGAGCTTTTTGAGGACTTTTAATGTCACGGTAGGGGTCTGATGTGTGTTTCAGCACAGTGACTCACCTTTAGCCTGCCGTCCTTGACAGTGGGCCGAGTCCTGGCGCGGACCACTGAAAGCGTCTCGAAGAGAGCGGATGGCGGCGTACTGAAGCCCCAAGGACGTGCACACCAACAGAAGCAGAATCTTCCATGAGCACTCCATACTGCTCCTTCACCATCACTTTCTTCACTCTGAGGATGCAACGACAACCACTTGAAAAGCCATAACTTGAAATTATGATTTATGGAATTTATAGAAACACATCTCTTAGATTTGATGGAAACTAGCCCCAAACAGCGTTTTTGTCAGGGTGACAAAACAGTGACAGTGCTTTTGTCAGGTTTTTGTCTATGAGCGGTCTTTTCAATCTTATCTCGCTTTACCGCTAGATGGATCTTACCGTCCCGAAATCTCTTAGTTTTGCCTTCAGTCGCTCTCCGTTCAGTCTACTGTCTCTCTCTTAACGTCTCTGTCTTCCTCCTTCTAACTAACTAAAATTCTCCCAGACTCCCGTTTAATAACTAAAACATAGCAAAGTTCAGCATTAGCGAATCACGTCAGAGTGCTAGAGATAAAACAGAGTTCCTCCCTTGCCGGCACATAGCAACCGTCAAGGTTTTCTCACATTCTGACAATGGACGCACACATTTCACAGAAACCGAAAGTTAGAAAGTCCAGGTGTTAGAGGAGTTAGCGGTTTAAACTCAGATAAGGACTTCTGCAAAGAGGGGTCTGTGACTTCTTTAAGGCTTCACACACACACACACACACACAAAGACAATGCATTACTTATAGAAAATGATAAAAATCAATTAATTAATGCATTGATGCATTGAAAGCTTAATAAACTCAACAGTTTTAATCATTTCTGCCCTAAGCTCACCTCTTATAGTTTTAACATGAATAAAAAATAAAGATAAATAAAACAAAACTTGGGGGGCTCAATGTTTGCTTGCGTCGTAATGGCTGAAGGTTTGACATAAAATGGTGCTTTTATGTCTCAAAAGGTATTGCGTATCTTCGAAAGAAAAGAACAGAGAACTTCAGCATGCTCTCGCATTCCCAACTTTTATGAATGTTAAGAATAGTAGGAATTGCGTGATTGTTGTCGCACTGTACTTTCTCCTGCTGAGCTGGAACCAGTTTGAGTTTGTTTCTGTATTTTCGCCAGCAGAGGTGTTTTCTATTAAAAACGCAATATCCCGAACACATTTCAGCCTAATGTCTTCCAAATTATGAAATATTTCTTCCTAAATAATGCAGCGTCTGTTTTAGCTGTGATGTGGCCACACGTCCTTAAAAACCATTTCATCAATGATGGACGACCCAAAATTGGTATCGCTGTCCTACTGTACGGGTTATTTTTCAGAGCCTGTGATAATGCAGCAGCGTGGTATTGATCATTGTGAGGCGGCGAAATACAGTATTGCCATATTAAGAATTACCTGCCATTTCGGAGCAAGGAAGTGACATATTATGAATTTCAAACACTTGTTCGGGCTCACCAGAGGTGTGGACTCGAGTCATGTGACTTGGAACCGAGTCAAACTCTGCGATTATTTGCACGCTAGCGCGCGCCTGTATATCCTTCCACAGCACGCGCGTGGCGCAATTGTGACGTCGAGAGCATGCGTGCACTCGCACGTCCAATCAAAGTGCTGGCGAGTGTTTTGTGAACGCGGCGTTTGTAAAATGATACCAAAGATAGTTTCGTCTGGCTGTAAAAATGACGAGGTGAACAACAACAACAACAACAACAACAACAACAACAACGAGTTGTAAAACATGCGAGTCGAATATTGCAGACGGAGACGCCACAACTTCCACAACTTTGTTCGACACCTGAAGCTGCACAAAGGTACGTTTTGAATGAACGTCAAGACTATCTTATTATCTAAGTAACCTACTAGCTGCGTAATTATATCAATGAGGCTGTACATTTCCTCAGCATCACCTGCCAAAGTCCTGCTGCACACACGCGATTGTGGCTACACACACCCTACAGCACACAAGGGATTGTGTTGTGACTCTCTCTCTCACACTCTCACACACCAGTCTCTGTATTGAATGTGTTAAAACATTGTTAGAAACATGTTTGAAAACGTAATAAAGGACTGTCTTGCAGAACTGTGGATATTTGGGGAAATAATTTTTTGAGAGTCAGGACCCTAATATTTGGGGTGTCATTTTCTTTTGTAAAGTGGTGACATGTTTGAAAAGGTTTTGGTTATAAGTTTGAAGGGAGTTAAACAGAGTAAAATGAAGCTGTCTGTAGGACTCATCCAAGTACTGTACATGTTTTGATGAGAGCATGGTTATTCGTTTAAGGATATGTTTAAGTTTTGAAACAATTTCAGGTGGAGATCGTTTCAGATTTCAGATCTGTGTTTCTGTTTAACATTTTCTTCTGCAATATTCTGGGGAGATTAGTGTCGTGTCAAGTGTGTACAATTTGTTCAAAATTAACAAATGTTTTTTTTTTTTTTGAAGAAAAAAAAAACTCTCCTGAGTCCGTCAGTGAACAATTGGTCCATTCACTTGTTGAGTGACACAGACTCTGTAGCGAGCAGCACCAGCCCGTTTTTTGTGGTTTGGTCAAAATAGTTTGTTCGTTCTTTCATTTGTCATGTGACTGCTGCGCTGTTAACACAACAATGGCATCTTATCTTTTAACACAAAAGATGCAGGACACAGATCATGTTAATGTGGTATGTATTTGGTAGGTTTTCAAATGATATTAATTACTTTGTGGCATGTTGTGAATTATATGTTGTCCACTGAAGCAAACCATGTTGTCTTTTGTGTAGTGTTTTGTAAATTGTTGTCTCGGCAACAGTGGCGCATGCTGTATAAAATGGACGAATTACTCAAAACGAATTGTTTACTTTACAGTTCGAGAGTTAAAGATTGATTCAGTTAAAAGAATCGAACTTCCCACCACATGACAGCAGCACTTTTTCAGAAAATATAATTTGTAGCTTTATGTGTCTGAGCAATGTTTTTTCATTTAAAATGGTTTGTTTAATAAATACAGGTGATTCAACCTACATAAAGTATAACTAATGTATTCTTTTTGTTTTTCTGTTAAAACGACTCGAAAGTCAAACCGTAGGACTTGGACTCGACTTGAGACTTGTTAGCTATTGACTTGGACTTGACTCGAGACTTGCTTGTCCCTGACTTGGGACTTGACTCGGGACTCGAGGGCAGTGACTTCAGACTTACTTGTTACTTGCCAAACAGTGACTTTGTCCCACCTCTGGGGCTCAAAGCAATCAAGCACTCAACAAACTCCTTATCAACCAACCGCCATGTCACTCGCCTCAGGTTCCTTGAACTTTGCATGAAAAAGCTCTCGCTGGCCGCCGGCTAATTGAACATTCAGCGAGCTGGTTTCCTTCTGCCCTTCATTAGCTTCTCACAAGAGCCGGTTATAAGTAAATTGTACATTTCAAAAGGAAATTACATTAATGCCCAAAAGAAAGTGATCGTGGCGTAAAAGAGACAAGAACGATCTGAAAGCAATAAATGTTTAATACTTTTTTTTTTTCTCTACCAGCCTTTTTTGGTTTGCTAATTCAAGATTCAAGATTCAAAAAACTTTATTCATCCCCAGGGGGAAATTGCTTTCTCGGTTACAGTTGCTCAACCGAACAAAAAAAAATAAAATACACAAAAGGAGAAATATAATAATAATAATAATAATAAAAGAAGCAAAAAATAGAAATGTACATCTGCATAAAAAATCTCTGTATAATACAAATAAGTAAAAACGTGACTAACAATAAATAGTGGCATGAAGGTATTGCACAAAACCAGAGAACGAAGTAAGAGTCCCTGCACTTATGGAGAGGAGTTGTACAGCCTGACGGCCACAGGTATGAAGGATCTCCTGAAGCGTTCTGTGGAACACTTAGCAGCGATCAGTCTCTGGCTGAAGGTGCTCCTCTGATTGAGCAGCACACTGTGTAGCGGATGAGAAAGGTTGTCCAGGATGGAGTGGAGTTTTCCCAGCATCCTCCTCTCCGCCACAACATGAACAGGGTCCAGCTTCACACCCAGGACAGAGCCAGCCCTCCGGATGAGTTTGTCCAGTTTGTTTCTGTCAGTCACCTTCATGCTGCTTCCCCAGCAGACCACAGCATAGAAGATGACGCTTGACACGACAGCTTCATAAAACATACGTAGCATGGTGCTACAGACGTTGAAGGTCCTGAGCCGCCTTAGAAAGTACAGCCTGCTCTGGCCTTTCTTGACGAGTGCTGCTGAGTTTAATGTCCAGTCCAGTTTATTGTCTATGTGCACTCCAAGGTACTTGTAGTTCTCGACAATCTCGACTGCCTCGCCTTGGACAGACAGTGGGGTCATGGTGGTCCTGGTCTTCCTAAAGTCCACCACGAGTTCCTTTGTTTTCCTGACATTGAGCTGCAGGTGATTGAGCTCACACCAGGTGACAAAGTTCTCCACTGTTGACCGGTATTCTGAGAGGTCATCGCTCCGAATGCATCCGAGAACTTTTGGAGAACTTTTGGAGGTGGCAGGATTCAGTATTGTAGCTGAAGTCAGATGTGTATAGGGTGAAGAGGAAGGGGGAGAGAACTGTCCCCTGAGGGGCCCCGGTGCTGCAGATCACGGTGTCGGACACACTGTTCTGTATACGGACATACTGAGTGCGGTTAGTGAGGTAGTCCGTAATCCAGTAGACCAGAGGAGGGTTCACCTGCATGTTCTTCAGCTTCTCCTCCAGTAGGGTGGGCCTGATTGTGTTGAAGGCACTAGAGAAGTCGAAGAACATAAACCTCACAGAGCTCCTGGGTTTCTCCAGATGAGTGTAGGTCCGGTGGAGAAGGTGGATGATGGCATCATCCACTCCAAGTTGTGGCTGATAAGCAAATTGCAGTGGATCCAGAAAGGGTTTAACAAGTGGACGAACGAATCTGAGAATCAATTTCTCAAAAACTAATTCTGTTTCTTGTCATGCTAAGCTAAGCAAACTCAAGCCTTTTATTCCTCATTTCGTTCTGGTCTTGATTAATTTATGTACATTAATTTGTGGTCTTTTACAAACAATGCGTGAGTTTTGCTTGACTTGTTCACATCAGCTCTTTTAATTTGTATTTTGATAACAATCAAGTGTTTAGTTCTAGGATGTGAGGTTTCTGAGTTTACCCTGCATTACCTTTACAAGTATCTGATGATTTTGTAGAATTAAAGTAGTTTTTTATTTTTTAGTGTGCGACAATTTTCGCTAAATCCTTTCAATACCCTTACAATTTTTGGTTTTTGAAGCAACCTTCATTATACATAGGTCAGATTTACTATTAAGATGAAAAATCTAATTTGAGCTATAAATTAGCATCCAGATCCTTTCTGATTAAGACTCGCATTACGGTTTCACTGAATATTCACCATGAATCACAAGAGTTTCTGACTTCCCTCTTCCAATCGACTTCTGACAGCTATTGTACAGTATTCACCACAGTGATCATTGTCAGTAGATGTGAATAGATGTGAACAGATGTTCGTATTTCTGCTCATGGACACAGTCAGGGATCCGATTACGTCCCAGTGCCATTCCACAAAATCGCTTCGGCCTCATCGACCAACACAATCCAGCACCAGTGTTATCGGCTTCCGAAAAAAAATTGCCAACAATTTGTCGCCTTTGCTGGTCTACCTGTAAATGCATTAGACGCCCTGACATTAGTGCCTGTTATTTTACATAATGACACAAATTGGAATTATATGTTCTTCTAATGTTCCTCCAGAGATGCTTTGCTCTCCATCGTGTATAAAGAACAGAATAGAACAGTATGCCTTTATTGTCGTTGTATCACATGGTTACAGAATACTCCGTTTGGTGGAAAAAGAAAGATGAGACCATGGTAACATATACACACTGAATAACCAATATAAATAACTACATAATAAAAAATGGTCAAGAAACGGATTAAATATAATACAAGATACATGCATATGCATTTGGCAATGATATATGAATGTATGTACATGGTATATTAATATATATATACAATGTACATGTATACATTGAAATATAAAATCACAATTTGTTTATTTATAAAGTGGCCTACATACATATATGCCATCCTGTAAACACACACATGTGGACATATGAAAACATGCGTAAGTGTACAGAGCGCTGTATGAGCTTAATGTGTGTATAACCAGAATAACTGCAGGCGAGACACTAATGTGAATGAGTAATCTATAAAATCTAAAAAGCATAAATACCAAAACGCTCAATACGTGACCATCAAACTGTCTATAGTGCATCCATGCAGAGCTGGAGGAAAAGAGCCATAGCAGCTTGATGTGGTTCGCTGTTGCTGATATATAAATTAGTCTGACAAAGCTGTTGGTCAGCTAGTTTGGTTCAGGGTGGTCTCACAGAGCTATGAATAAAATAACACGTGAGAAAGCGCTGTCCCACCAAAGATCTAATGTAATTTATTATTTTATTTCCAGGTCTTTCTGGTTGCTAAATTTAAAAGCTGCAGTTTGGAACACCAAATGAGCGTTCAAGTCCCATTGTAAGTTGACAAAACAAACCAAATGATAATTTCTTCTTTTCTTCCTTTACATGTGAAATCCATAGCAGGTTAAATTCTAAACATCGAATTAAAGATATTAATCTATCGGTTTAACTCACCCAAATGATCTCTCGGAAATCCAAATTTCGTCCTTCACACTGGTCGAAGTCCTCAAAAACAGGACGAAACTGAAAGTCCGAGCAAGTTATGGTCTTGCTTAGAAACCACCAACCGCAGAACCACACGTCATGACAGTCTGGGGACGGAAGTGGGCGGAGCAAGAATTGCCTTATTAGGCATTTTGTACTTCCGTGTTTGCGACTTGTTCAAGTTTAAATCACACGTTAATAAAGTTATAATCATGCATTCTTTTAAAACAATTTAATTGTAAAGAATTGTCTGAATGTGTATATACACATATTGTGAACGGGACACATTGTTTTTTTATTCACCAAATATTAAAAAGTCTTTCGTGTGTGTATTTGTATAAAATCAGAGTTAACAATTATGCCATCCTTCCAACACAAAGTAGCAAGTTCCTCGCGAATAATCTCGTTAAATCTATCTTGGCATCAAAAACGAAAAACGAGATTATATAAAGCAGCGCAGGTGAAAAAAGGCGGCAACTGGTTAGCGATAATTTGTTAAAAGAAAAGTTTGTTAAATCACAAAACGCTAACGCGGCTTTTATTACGTTTTCACGACTGTAATAACGACACACTTTATTAGTAAAACATAATACAATAGCCAAACTACTAACATGAATATCACGCGAAGAACAGGGTATCTGACTCGTGATGTCCATCACATTCAGACGCAGCATCACCACCTAAAGTGATTCTTTTTGTCCAAGATTTCAAATCTAAACACACGTTTGAAAAAATTTATTTGATGGTCTTTAATAAAAAATATCCAGACATTCTGGGAGTTAGTTAAATTGATTAATGATAAATTGAAATATATTTTTGTATTTCCAGTTATTTAAAAACACCACTTATATTTACTATGGCACTTTTATTAAGTCACTGCTGTGATGCTGCTCTTTTTATATGTAACATGTTACTTCATTTGCACTTGGACAATAAATGTTCTTTTATTATTGATGTTTTTCAACTGATACTGATTCATTCTGAACGGAGCAAACCAGACACTGCAGGAGAACTATATGACAATAAATTGCAAACTTTTTAAGATTAGTTGCAGAACAATTTGTGAAGCAGCAGCCCAGTCAGTAGAAATGGGGTTGGAAACACCAGATCATGGGTTCGATTTCCAGTAAAAACTGTAAAATTTTTACTAATCTTAACACATTTTTAATGACGTGAATGTTGCTTTGGATAGAAAAATCTAACTGACAGTATGAAGTAAAAAAAATAAATAAGTGCGGTACTGGGCCCAAGACACAAAAATGTTTTCCAATGGACGCCACTGAGCTAAGTGACATGTTTCAGGAAAGAAGAAAAAAAAATCACAAGAGGAATTGAGGGAAAGCAAAAGAGAATACGAAAAGAAAAGGCAGAGAATTGCACTTGATCTGTTTTTGTTTAGTTTTGCTGCACTTTGCACTAAACCTACATTAAACAAATGAAATGATTTTCATGTTGTTCAAGCTACAGTTATTTATTTCTTTTGTGATAATTGGGATCAATACACAACGTGTGAACCTGGGCCAGTGGTTTTGATAGTCGGGCCAGTGGAAAATTTCCCTTATTGTCTACCCCTGCTGTATATATATATATATAGGAGCTTGTCCCCGAACAAGGGACATGGGTCGCCCCTCCAGTGGACTCACCACCTGCAGGAGGGGCCATAGGGGTCGGGTGAAGGGAGAGTTGGGTGGCAGCCGATGTCGGGGACCCTGGCGGTCCGACCCTCGGCTACATAGGCTGGCTCTAGGGACGTGGAACGTCACCACTCTGGTTGGGAAGGAGCCTGAGTTGGTGCGCGAGGTCGAGCGTTTCCGACTAGATATAGTTGGACTCGCTATGCACCAAATGGCAGTGTGGATTATCCTCCCTTTTTGGGGTCTCTGGGGAGAGTAGTGGAGAGGGCTCCCCCCGGAGACTCCATAGTCCTCCTGGGAGACTTCAACGCTCACGTGGGCAACGACAGTCAGACCTGGAGTGGGGTGATTGGGAGGAACGCCCCCCCCGATCAGAACCCGAGCGGTGTTCTGTTGCTTGACTTCTGTGCTTATCACGGATTGTCAGTAACGAACACCATGTTCAAACATAAGAGTGTCCACATGCACACGTGGCACCAGGACACTCTAGGCAGAAGTTCGATTATCGACTTTATAATCGTTTCATCGAACTTGCGGTCGCATGTTTTGGACACTCGGGTGAAGAGAGGGGCGGAGCTGTCAACTGATCACCACCTGGTAGTGGGTTGGCTCAGATGGTGGGGGAAGAAGCCGGTCAAACCTGGCGATCTGTGAGGGTCTGCTGGGAACGTCTGGTAGATCCCTCCATTAGAGAGAGCTTCAACTCACACCTCCGGCAGAGCTTCTCTCAGGTTCCGGAGGAGGTGGGGGACATAAATCATATAAACTTTATTTCACTTCTCAAATATCACTGTGTTTGTCTCCTATATGATATATTTAATTGAAATTTCTTATCCAGACAACCAATGAGTTATAAAGGAAAATCATGAAAATTGAAAGGGGTGCCCAAACTTTTTCATACCATTGTATATAGGTGTGTATATATATATACACACACACACACACACACACACACACACACACACACACACACACACGTACCCACACGTGTGTCTGCACTGTAAAAACAGCATTTCTGTAATTGTTATAAAGTACCTCAACCACAAGAGGGCAGCAGATTTAACAACACGGGTCATATTTATTATTTCACAATTACGTTATAGTAACATTAAGTAACTAACTCTCTTTGTATTATATTGCAATTAATAAATCTGGCTAACCTTGAAAAAACGATTTGGCAATAAATGTAATCATAGTTATTGAATTAGCATCATTTTTTTTAAAGCACAGGTGATTGCAAAAGAGAAATTAATGAAACATTTATATTTGTGTATATTTATGTATACAGTATATAATTAGTGTGGGGGTGTGTATATATATGCCAGAATGCCATTAATGCATGGAAACCACACATGTTCATGAAAGTGTTCAATAATTTAATTTTAATCTTCTGTGATGTAAATAGAAAAACAGAAGTTTCGGGACAGTGTTAATTCAGTTTCTCCTATTCATCTACAAGTGCAAACAGATACCGTAATTATATACAAAAATTGCACATCATTGTTTCAGACAAAAATATTAAATAATAACAAAGAATTAGTGACAAAATGACCGCATCTCCTAAAAACATGAAAGAAACAAATCAATGAGAGAACAGAAAGTCACAATGCAGAATTTGGGCGGGAAAAACAAAGTTTGATTGATAAATAGGCGCATGATCGAAGGTTCAATATCAGTGATTAAGCACAATCTGGCAACCCTGAGACAAAATCCCCCTTTCAGATGATCAATCGAGCTGAACATTCGTCCTTCATCTCGCCTCGTTCACAATGACAAATGTGGTTCTGTCCATTACACAACGTCATCAATGATATGCTGCAGAAGATAAAAATAAAATAAAATCACACTGACCCACAAAAAAATTACAGCATTTAAATGTTTTAGCTTAACCCATATAATCTGATAGTCACCGATCCATAAAACTTTTATTCAATATACTTTTTAAAATAAATTTTGCAGTAAGACGGACTCACGGTGATAATCACCGTCTTCTGAATGGCTAGAATCAACCTGTGAATCCGAAAAAAGTGCTCAGGCTTTAAGGGGGGAAAAAAGAGGATAAAGTCCAAAAAAATAACTACGAGAAAATCAATCTGGCCGCTAAAGTCATTTCCCTTTGTAAGGCGAGTGGTGACCAGAAGGTGTCGCCAAACCGCGCCGTAAAGTATTGCAACAAACATGGCCGAAGCGGCGTTCATGGCGTTTGGCATCTGTAGGAGGAATGGCGAGATCGTGAGTACTTAAGCAAAACGAGTTCATCGGGCCCTGTAAAGCATGCCATGGGAAGAAACATATCTAAAGTCAGGAATTCATCATACAAATACTTGAAAAACCTCTTTAAGACAGGAGAACCACTGCAAGTCTCGTCTGTGAGAAACTGTAAACACTTCAGAGGGTCACGACAGACCACCTGAGCCCCAACCAACCGTCCAGCTCCTTCAGGGGAAGAAACGCGGAGAGTTCTAGAAGCATTCCGGAAGGTCACAGGTCAGGGACGGAAACATGCTCTCGTTAGCCTTCACTCTCACAAACACCACAGCCACGACGTCACGTGACACCAGTAAAATGTCTTTCCAAAATTAGACTATCTATAAAGAATTCCTGTGTCCTCTTGACGGTTTATATAGCAAAATAGAGTGTCATATTTCCTACCGCTCGGGGCGTCTACAACCGCAGCTTCTCTCGTCAATGTACAAGTAAAACGTCTGAACGCAAAACCGCACGTGGACACAGGAGTGCATAGATGCTGAGTTTGAGAAACACCGACAGAATAAAGCTCAGACCCGTCAGGTGATATTGGTTCTGTGTGGAAACCATCCCGGGGTTTTCCTTTTCCTCCTTAGACTAAACACAAATAAACACACAAACCCAAACCAAACGCGTCTAACACTTTGTGATGTACATTCAGGAACATTCATATTAAAAGTGAAAAATACACGTAAAATAAATAAAAATGCAACGAGAACAAAAACCCCCACTGTAACAGTTCACAACAAACATTGCCGTTATAGTCATGTACTTTATATTACAAATTATTCCTATGTGTTTTTCAGTCCGTAATGTGTAGAAGTCCTGCGGAACACGACCTCCAGGCTCCTAGAGTTTTTCTTTCGAGGGAATCCAGATGTACGGCCCCGACTGTTCCTCTATCACCATCTTACACTGGTTATAAATGTCCTCCAGTGTGTCTCCTTGAACCAGTGCTGAGGGAAACACAACACAATACTGTCAACATCACGGAGCAATTAAACACATCTTCAAGTTTGTCAGTGTGGCCACTAGGGGCAGTGTCGAAATAGTGCTCTGCGTTTAATAGGGGTGGGAAGAGACACTAGGCTCACGAGATCGAGACCGAGACGAGATTTAGAATTTTTTTAAATAAAAAAAAAATCTTTGACAAATAATATAAGGAGAGCAAGATTTTATCTGTATTTTATTTAACTAAAATGTTCAAAACTGTTGATGCATTTCACTTTCTATTTTTATCAATTGCATGCAGTGATAACCAAATAACCAACATAATATTGATCATACAAAATATGATGCCATAAATTGCCAGGCAAGTAATTTCACAAAAAAATTTTTAACTGTCAATAGTATAAAAAACCCATTAAGCGCAGTCATTAAACATTATTTATAGACAAATACAAGTCTTCCAATAACTTGCAAAGAATGGTAGAATCATTATGGCATCAAGTTCAACTCAACATCAATGTACTTCATTATGATTAAATTCACTGTGTTCACTTTTAGCTCTAAAAACCCACATTTTGTATTACATGTTGCAATGCATAACATAACATGTAGAATAAAAACCATATTTATTGAAAGTGTCCAATCAATTATTGTTTAAAACAACGGGTCTTGTTCAGGACGTGAGGTTCTTTCCCTTCACGATGTCGCTGGTGAGACTCACATCATCTGAATGAGTTTTACTGCAGTAATCAGCTGCTTTTCTCTCATATTTCTGCTCTACTGCAGCGAGAGGAAATTGTTTGGATAGTAATGTAATACACGTGTATTAGACACATTAGATTAAACTCAAATGTGCAACTAATGACAGTTTGAAATAATCGGTTTTTTTTACAAACACACTTTATTAAAGTTTAACTCGTTCGCTATATCATCACAAACGATCTAGTAGTGTGAGTCTGACCTGTCGCGGGGGCGGGGCAATGGCGGAGTTCCGCGCTCACTTAGCGGGAGGAGTTACTCAGTTACTCAGTCCGCGGTTTTTTGAGCCACAGTATATTGAAACGCGAGCGCAAGGTTCCGCGCAATGCTGGCACGAACATTCCACACACTGCAGCAAAGATGGCGCCAAATTCTCGCGATATCACGAGATCCAATCGCATCTCGCGAGAAGCATCGGATCTCGTCACACCCCGTAGCGTTTCACCATCCAGTGAGGTGGTTTGTTTAAAACGTCCAGCACATGATTGAAGGTCTTAGCCGTTCTGGAGGTCACACGGAGGCGCGCTGTCAAACGTGATGGATGTGAGCCACTGCAGGGCTTTGCCTCTGCGCTAATGCATATGCAGCAGACCATTAGAATATGCAAATGAAGGCTCTCTGATCCTTTAGGAGCCAGAGCTCACCTGTGAAGTACTCGCCGAACTCCTGCTCCAGTTTCATGGCACGATCGTACGTCTTTTTGGCCTGTTCCTCCGTCAACCTCTTGCTCATCTCCCTGAAACGATGGCAGGTGTCAGTCACCCAGAGCTGAGGCTACAGCCGTGCGTGCGGTGGACTTACATTAAGGACTCTGGGGATCTGGGCTTTATAAAGATGGCGATGGGGTAGAGTTGTGCTACTTGTAGTCGTTTTATGGCATTTCCGGACACGTCAAGTATGCAGTGCTTTCCCTGAGATGCAAGAATGAGACGAATCATTCGAGGGGTTAAATCCAACAGTAACACTTAAGACTTCAAGAGTGACTCAAGCTTCAGGTAAAATCACACAACAATTGCAATCCTTTCAATAGTTATTTAAATAATAATCAGTTCATATTGTTAAACTTATTTTATCGTGAATGACTTTTCGATGTTGCTGTTCTGAATGACGTTGTCCTGTAGTCAACAAGACTAATGTTGTCATGTGACTGATGTCGTCATGACTGATGCCGTTGTAGTCGTGACTGATGTCATTGTCGTGTCAATGTTGTCATCTTGATTGATGATCGTTGTGACCAATGTTGTTGTCTTTGTGACTGATGACGTTGTTGTAGTTGTAAATGATGTCATTGTGACCGATGTGGTGAATGATTTAGTTGTTGTGACTGATGTCACTGTTGTGGATAATGTGTTGTGTATGATGCCATCGTTACTATTTCCAGCATTATCGATGTTACCGTGACTGATGTCATAATGAATAGTTGGCGCTAACGATGTCATCACAAATGAATCATCGAAAATCAGTTGGTGCGATTGAAAATGTAGCGTTCATCAGTCTCCTCATCTGCTAAATACAAAACCAACTTAGCGTCTGAAAAACGAGCCTGGAGAGAAGCGGATTTAGTGTAATCCTGTTTTCCGTGCTTTAGAAATGCAAAGACTTGAGTGTGGAAAGAGAAAACACTGACCCGCTCAGCCACGTACTTCACCGACTGGACGCTGGTTCCGTACAGATTTTCGTTGTACTGTCCGGCCTCGATGAACTTGTGCTCTTGAATGTCTTTCTCCATTTGCTCTCGGGACATCACAAAATGATAATCTCTCCCATCCACTTCGTAATCCCGCCTGGATCGAGTGGTATCTGAGGCGAGTGATAAAAACACATCTGTGAGGCCTTTTGCTGTCAGAATATTCTCTTATTATAGTAATAATGAGTTATTACAAATATTACGTTGACTTGAGTGAAACGGCAGCTGCAATCTGAAAGTCACGGCGCGCTCACACGCTCACTCACCTTCTCCGACACAAGTGTTAGCCGCTTTTGTCAGATCATGAACATAAAAAAAAGGTTAAATAATAAGACAATGACCAAAAAGAACACATGGAATATAGCAGTGTCTAGACCTGCGAGTGAGTCGACATACGGTTATGACGTACAGTAAGTTATGAGCACTGACATCACAGCTTAACCCCGCCTCCACCACACCCTCTTGTTCTCGTCAAGTCTTCACCTCGTAAACATGAGATTTATTTATTCATGCTTTTTCACAGTGATGGCCAGCTTGTTTTTTAGCAACAACAACGAGTGTTAAAAAAGTTATTTAGTAAAAAGTTAAAAAGCTATTTATAAACTTCTCCTCCATCAATGTACAAGCCCCACCTCTGCGTCTTACTCCACTCAAGTCTTTCACCTTCAAACCTTTTAAAATCTTCACATCATCTTTCTGCTATGTTGGTGTAACAATATTTGAAATCAATATTGAATTTCTTATTTAGCAACACATGTTAAAATCTGTGGTGGCATTTTGAGGGTTGGGACGGATTAAGGGTTTCAATGGGACAAACCACATGAGCAAATTGAGACAAGACCTCGGGCACGCAACTAATTAAACTTGCAGGTCAAGACACCACTGTAAAACCAGAAATCAAAGCAAAACCAGACAAAGAACTTCTGAAAATGAAAGGATAACAGAGTAATCAGACCCTTGGGGAGAACTTCAACGTTTGCCCCTGAAATCTGTGACGGAATCTGGATTAAATTGGCAACGTCAGTGATGTCAGTGATGGGCGGGGCAAACCTTGAAGTGAGGGCGTGACCGACACACACCATGATGATGATGACACCACTCACCTTAATGTTAACAACAGAAACTCTCTCCTGGCTGACAGACCTCAGAGCGTAAAATGATTTGTAATTTCCTGTTTATATACGTAGTTTCTATTTGGATAAACTATAGAGATGCTTTGACGATGGCCGGAGCTCCTCACTATCTTTCTCTTTATCATTCTCTCTCTTTTACCCCCTCACTTTAATACTTTAAGACCTCTCTCTCTCTCAGCCTCTCTCTCTGCATTTCTCTCTGGCTCTCCCTTTCTCCCACTCTCTTTTTCAGACACTCTCTATCCATCTCTTTACCTCCTTCTGACACAACCCTCTAATGTCTCTCTTTCTTTCTCTGTTCCTTCACTTAGTGTCAGTCCTTTGATCAGAGACTTGTCTTTTTTTTTTATTTAATATTAAATAAATGTTTTATATTTGAATAATTTTTTAAAAGCAGTTTCTCTAATTGGACTAGAAAATAGTATAATTTACTGAAAGAAAAAAAAAAAACGTACTGAAAAGTTAATAATCTAAGCAGCTAAATGGAAATAAAGTACTAAAACAGTAATTAAAAAACAGATTTAAGCCTTGTGACACACAAAGGACTTCTAGGTTTTATTTCTGGAATTACCATGGGGAAAAAAAACAGACCTGGCCAGATGGTCCAGACCAGATCCACCGGGTCACCAGCTGTGCATTTCCTCTATCTATCTACTGCATCACATGCCTCTTCTAAACCCTTGGACCACTAGAAGCTGCAACACACCGAGCATCTAAGGTGTCCTGGCTATAATTACAGTACATATACGCAGGTCAGGAAGCCCCTAAGGAAACAACGGCAAACTACTGAGGCCACTCGGATCGGATCTAATCACGGTCGTGGACTTACGTGGCACGCAGGACCCAAACTTGTCGGGAAACTCCGAGATGAGGTCATCGTTGACCCGGTCCTTCATGGGCCCCAAGATGATAACCGGTCTGGCATAATGAACTGTTGGAACAGACGGAGAAGACATGTCAGTCTTTGACGTATATCGAGCGTGAAATGAGGAGAAGGAGGCACGTACTCTCTTGTCTAATGACGGGTTCATAGGAAAGGATCATCTCCTCTTGACTCCCTGGCAACAGAACACAGACATAATCAGAAAGCCAGGCAGGTGTGATGGACTCGGCTGTGGACTGAGATGGAAACGCTCCGTGTGTCCTTCAGCAAGGTCTCTGGATGCTGGAGCGGGGGTGTAAACCAGTTAGCGAGTGTGTGACGCCACGGCCAGCTTGTTGACAAGGACATTCGAATTCGGAATACAGAGAAAAACAACAGCGGCATTGAATTAGATCGTGTTGTTGAGATTTAAGGGATCAGTATAGCATCTCTGTGTCAATGATGGACAACAGGAAAGCTGTTTAATCACCAAAGAGACTGCAGTCGCAGGCACTGACAGCTAATTGAATACAGTCATCCTGTTATGGGAACACAGGTCCAGAGTGACATAAGTTCTGCTCGGGTCTGTGTACTCGGGGACGTGGAGACTTTATTTTTAGCTCTGGGATGAACCAGGCAAGCTGCTGCAGAAACCTGATATGCCTGTCGCCCATATCGTGCATGATTCAGCTTCTCTGTCGTGTGCTGGTTCTACACGCAGGAATTAAGATGCAGTTACTAGTGTGAAAAGTAAAGAAGATTGGTGGTGGAAGGGGTTGTTGCGCAATTTGTGCCTAATTTCACGTGCGCTTTGAGACAGTTAAAACTGTGAAAAGCGCCCTACAAATACTCATATTATTGTTATTATTATTATATTATAATGGTCGAGGAGTTGGTCTCGCAACAGGAAGGTTGCAGGTTCTAATCTCGTATCAGCAAGAGACCACACACACCAATCTGCTACTGGCAATGTGCGAATATATAGAATGCCTGAAACGGGGACATCAAAGTATGAAATGTGTCAGAGTCCCCACATTTTCTACATATTCAAAAACAATTGCCTGAAGGATCGTCACGTTTCGAATCAGACTTTTATCAATGTTTGTGGTCTTTTCCGTCTGGAAGATTTTACACCTTGTCTAAAAACGTCAGGCATTCCAAAGAAGATTTTTGATGGTTTCGTCCAGACCTTGACACGACCGAGTGGAGAATATTCGTGCGAGACTAAACGATTGCGGAAGAAACAAATCCAACATTAAAAAACGAATCAATGACCTTTGACACTTATGTAGAGTTGAGCATGAATGGAACTAAAAACACAGAAGACGTGCCGCAGTAGAGCGGTGACTAATTAATACAATTTTAACCAACTATGAAAACAAAAAGACAACTTTATAAGTTCCTCGACTCAGTGTTCTGATTAGATAACCTCCTGATTTGGACTTTCTACACACACACGGTGAGTAAGACTCTGAGTCTCGACCTTGACTGATGGCTCATCCCAACTGGAAACAAATTCTTTGTGACGGCGCGTATCGTTTTTCATCAGTGCATTACACGGCAAGTCCATTTCTGGTATAAATTAAATAAAAGCCACAAATGCTAGATACGGGCTAGGGAGAACGAGCCAGTCATCTTTCATTATGCTGAGCGAGTCATCTAGAAGAGCATCACGCAGAGTGACAATAAGTCAAGATCTAATCTGTAGACGGCGATACGCTCTGAATTCACACTGGGTTTGGAAACCTGCCATGCTTTAAACGAACACTGAACCCGACGCCATTTCAACTGGCAACTGCTAAAAAAAGTGCTGAAGTTAGAGCTCTGGTGTGACATGTTCTGCCGACATGCACTCGTTCTACACATTTAATATATAACAAACATATATACATACATACAGTGGTGCGATGGTTCACAGATTGTTCACAAACAACTTGTAGATGCCTAGCAGAAGAATGCTCCGGTTCGTAAACTCTGATGTGGTTGATGAACACAAGAGATTGTCTCTGCTTTGCGCTTTATAGAGGAAGTGATGACGAAAGACGTCACATTCCGCACTTCCTGTCCAGGAAGATGACAAAATCAAGAATGAACTCTGTCCAGATTGTGTCAAATCACAGTGAGAATATCAACTGGCTCTTGGAAGGAAAAGGGTGAGCATGTCATTCCAGTGCTGGCCATACTTCACAACTTCTACAAGGTCTACAAATGTGCAATTTGCTTATGCCTGCATTTGTTTTGGTCAGGATGTTTTTGGCTAAACTAGAAGAATGGAGTTCTACCACAGGTTCTCGTCCTATATCTGGGATTATGTGGCTCCTTATATGGAGTCAGTTTACAATGCGAACGGAAGCACCACTGTATGATGTATATGATGCACAAAACAATGGGTTATTCGGCCTAAATGAAACTTGTTCGACAAATTAACATCAGAAAAGCACACATTTTAGCACAGCATGCGAGTGGTCGCGAAGTCTAGGACTATTGTATAACTCGTCAGTTAGATCTGCGAAATTTGTAAGTCACACGGCACTAAAAACAGACAACGGCGTGACAGACAGAAAGAACCAAATGAACAATACTGGGCTGGTTTTCCACGAATCGCACAGCGGGTTTTGAGCATGCACCGTATTAGCGGCGGAAACCAAACGAGGACGACACAGGAGATCGTAAAGTGTAAAAGAAACATGCCGTCGAGAAGGACAAGAACAAACCCAAAGGTGTGAACGGGAGAGGGGTAGTGGGTCCATTCCTTAACACACTTACTCAGTGTCTTTGCTCCGTACCCGTCCTCCCCTAATCCAGAGATGTCCTACACCACACAGCCGATCAGATGGGCGAGGGGGGTGGAAGGAGAGAGAGAGAGAGAGAGAATGATAGAAGATGGGAGACAGAGAGAGACAGTAAAGTCGTTGGTGGGGTGGACAAAAAGCCAGCAGAGGAAGGAGGACAAGGACTTCCTGGAGCTACCTACACAATCCTAACCTGTCACCCCATGGATGAAAGTCTTCATGTGTCCCTACGTGTACGTACGTGTGTGTGTGTGTGTGTTTGCACAACTCTGTCTACTTACGTTCGGAATCGCTGCCGTCTTGCTCGTCCCCATCCTTGTTCTTGTAGAAAGGGAACTTGCGTGAAAAGATGAAGTTCTTTCTACGCTTTTCACTGAATGACTGTGCAGAGAAAGAGCATGGTGCAAACAGGGGGCTGGAAACGCTGTCACACTCATGCTGACAAAACAACAGAGTATCTTGGGTTGGGCGGAAAGGACGGCGGTTTTCTCTTCATTTATTTTTTTTGAATTTAGCGTTTTGGTCGGCTGAATCCGAATCTCAAGTTGAGAGAAAAGCCGCCGTCCATGATGCCGCTTCTCACACAGCCCGCACGTCTCTGGAGTAAAACAATACGACGGAACAATCCATTTAAACGATGGGGAAAAAGACATGCTGAATGAAGCCAGTTTTGTAACATGCAAAGGCTCATGACCACAAATAAAAAGACAAACTAAAACTAGAAGTGAAAAAAAAAAGAGTGCAATGGCTAAGAGGAAGACGACCAGGGGAGACACGCATGTCCTGGAGATGAAAGCCTCATAAATCCGATGAGAAACATCAACGCCGTGAATTTCTCCCTGATTTTTGAAAACTGTAGTGAATGTGTCTTATTTAATGTGTTGCACATTTTAAAAGAAATGCTTGGAGAGTGTCCAAACAACTTTATCGTTGGCACAAATTTGCTTTAACAAAAAATCTGTATACAGTATAAATGTGTATATATATATATATATATTAATATATAAATATATATTTATATACACACATACGTACTTATATATGTTATAGCATTATATAAGTTCATTGTATAATATATTTTTTAAATGTATACTTTATGTACATTTGCAAAAAAAAAAAAAATTGTAAATAAACATAAAAGCAATAAAAGCAACCAAAGCAATGTATCACTTGGGTATGCTTTTTATGTTCGTATAAATGTATATAATACTGCTGCTTTTACAAAGTTGCTATTACTACAGAGAATAATAGCAACTAAAAAAGTTCTCAACCGGTCGGGGTTTTTCTTAAATTAAAAAAAAAAATATTACCTATATATAATTTATTTATAAAAACCTTGTTAATAGTGAAATATCATGTGCATATGCATGTACAGATAAATAAGCCGCAGATTGTACTATACGTATAATAACAAATAAAAAATCTTCATACTCATCTTATATTATATTTCTTACTTTAAAATGAACTATGATGTCATATAATTTGCTGTAAAATGTTATCAGTAAGAAAGAACATTTTTCACATGAGTTTTGTCACTTCTGGGGATTTTCTAACCCTAGAAAACCAGTTTCAGTTTCGAACCCTAAGCATCGATCAGTCAACATCAATAAAACAATCCAACATCAACACCCTGAAGAAACTTCATCAGTGCCAACAATTTCCACCATCACCATTTTTTTTTTTTTTTTAATTTACATGTGCGCTTTGAGACAGTTAAAACTGTGAAAAGCGCCTTACAAATACTCATTATTATTATTATTATTATTATTATTATTATTATTATTATCAAAGACGGAAGGAAAAGGTGAAAACGGCAAAAAATAATGACATTTGCAGGCAGGTCACCAGCGTGGACACCAGCGTGATCCTAAAGCTGATTGGTGCTTAGGTTTGTACGCAAAGCTAAAAATACATCCCATAATCATCCATTTCCTGCCCACCAAGTATCAATCACACTCATTAACCATATTCCCGACATAAAGCCTTACGTTGGTCTGCAGCGCTGCATGTAAACACGTTGGTGAGATGCCTGTGGGTCTGAAGCTGAAGCTGTCTCACTGCGGCAGGAGAATCTGGCTCACGTGTTCTGACTGACTGACTGACTCACTGACCCACCAGCGGAACTTAAAATGGGAGAATAAATCCATCCTGACAGGCGGCTACTGAAACTACAGCAGAAAGAGTGAGGAGTGGCACGAGAGGAATTACACGAGCCGAGTGACGGGGATGAAGGACGTGAACTTAGCCTCAACTCTCGTTAGCTTTCTAGACGCTTTCAGATTCATCTACCTCCGTAAACTACCCTAAGACAAAGAGATTTTGACTGGAAGCCTAAAAACTCTAGGATTGCGCTTTATATCTCAATTTAGGACTTTGAAGGATTAGGATTTTGAAGTTGCGACTGATAAAGTCAAAGTTGCAACTGTAACTCTGACTGATCTTGCAACTGCGAGTTACAATTTGGAATTTGGAATCTCGGGAACTTTTTACTTAAAAAATGCAAGTGAAAAAGTCGGACTTGCAATATTTTACTTTGGAATTTTTACTGTAATTGGGAAATAAAATCAGAATGTGCCACCTTCACCAATGTTAATGCTTCGGCCTGATCGTATTGATCTGATTGCATTTATCAATCGGATTATATCAGATTTATTTTATTAACTAGTCACAATTATGATAAAGCGTAAAATATTAAAAACTTTTTTAAACTTACATTTGCGCAATTTTAGCTTTTATTAGTGTCATTATTAGTGCTTCCATAGTGGTGGTGTTGGCACTGATCAAACCAGTTTAAGATGGTGACAGGCGCGAGGACACTCACCCCTTTAGAATCCAGGCTGCCGGGCTTAGCGTTGAACTTCACTGTTTTCAGCCGAGCTCGCTCTTTCCTTTCCACTCTGCCGAGGACATTACACAACATTAGACACTTCATAACGGAACATGATCAAGACGAGAAATTGCGTGGTGTGTAAAAAAACAAGCTCTTTTGCCAACTTTCCAGTAACGGCCTTCTTAACATCTGAGCGAGTTACGTGTTAAAAAGATCTTCAGTGTACACCATTAAGAAAATAATAAATAAGAAATGGTGTGGAAAAAACACGAAACAAAGAAAAAAATAAAAAGAACCTGTACAATGCTAATTTGCACTTTTTTTTCCAATTTGGAATAATTTGGTTTTTAAATTTTAAAATAAAAAAAATAATCACATGAAAAACAAACTGTACTCCCTCTGACTCCCACTATCAAGTGAGTGTCATCCTTTTCCAGAGGATCGGACACAACTTTTTTTGTTGAAGGCTTCATTTACTGCACCACAATGGAATATTATAAAACTGAGCCACTGTGAAGCCACTTGATTGTATATATTGGACAGTAAAAGGCCAAACTGTTTACAGAGTTCAGAAGAGAGTGAATCACGAGTGAATAACCTCCGCTTGCTGGGGATGACGCCCATCTCCTCACTGTCGCCATCGGGCGTCACTCTCCGCGCCTGCCACCATTCATCATCAGAGGCATTGATGACGTGGAGGATGTCTCCATATCGGAAACTCAGGCCTTGACTGGGAAGACCGCTGTCCTTCGCCCTCTCGTAGTCAAACAGAGCCCTGCAGACACACACACACACACGTCACAATGCTAAAATTAAGTTTTGACTTGTTTCAAATGGAAGAGATGCAGGAAAAAAGCGGTTTTATTTTTTTTTTATAAACGTGAAAAAACAAAAGTGTGTTCACCATTGATAGAAGGGTTGGTGTGGGATCCGTTGAGAACGATCATCTACTCCAGAGAAAGTCACTGTCCTGATTTAAGCCTAACCCGAAAACTATCAGGTCCCTGATCTTTTACCCATTACAGTCTCATTATCAATATTCCATTAATATATGAAAAAATGACTTTGCGAGCCAAGCGACTTAATTTTGTGCCAGAAGTCGAGTCGTTTTGATCAATTTTAAAGAATAAAGAAGCTGAAGTGTGTGCATTATAGTGTATAAACATGCACTTAAGCATCAATACTCAATAAAACACAAGTAGAAATATTTATTAACAAACATATCATGTTAAGAATATAACACTTACTAAACACGCTAGAAAGGCTAGAGTAGACCCTGTCATTGCTACTAGCAGCTATATTTACTATAATTTAGAAATTGTGAGATAAAATTAGAAAAATTCAATAACAAATTTAATGTGATTAAAATGTGATTAATTAATGTGATTAATCTCATTTTACATTAAATTGACCCTCGCTGGCAGTCATAAAATGCATTGGGTCAATTTTACACAAAGATTTAGCTCACCGTGAAACCTGAATCGTGGCATTGTTCATGTGGTCAGACTGTCCGTTGCTTATCTACCTCTGGCAGAGCTAACAGCTGAATAGTGGAAGATGCAGAGTGAAAGGAGGAACCGCTCTAATAGTTCCGCACACAACAGAGCAGACGGAGCGTCATTGTCCTACCATCAACACAGAAGCAGAGATAAGCTTCTGAGGCTTCACCGGTGGCACTGCTCTGCCTCACAGCCGACTGGAGAAGCTCAGAATGACGAGTGACTGGATTTATGCGTCTTGGGAACTCACTTAAGGTCAATGAACAAGACAATATGGTTACAACATCTAACTGACCAAAGTCAAGCTCCATTCTTTACTTCACCTCGAAGCCGCTGGACCAGAAAAGCCACAGACACAAGACACAAAAACCCAAACCAAAAAAGAAACCAAAAACAATCGTGAACTGGTGCACTGATACAAACTGAGGAAAAGGTACATGTTTCCCCACCTATAGCCAAACAAAGATGTCGGGGTTGTTATGGAAACAGCGAGCCGCGTACAGTGCGGAAAAATCATATTTGTGTGTGTGTGTGTGTGTGTGTGTGTGTGTGCATGGCTGGCAGATGCTCTGCTCATTACAGTGAATTCATTTCACCATGGCATCATTATTGCAGTGATTCTTCGAGTCACTTTTGCCAAGCAGCATGTGCTTGTGCGGTCTGTCGACAGAAACTCTGATGTACTATAGTGTTGAGTGAGTGAGTAATGCTTCCCGTTTTCTTCCTAAATATAATAAACAACACTTAAACTGTTTTTTGATATGGAGATTGGGTCACTGTATATGTGTGTGTATGTGTGTGTATATACACACACATGTTGTTTTATGTATACACTGCATTCTGTATATAAGCAATAAACAGTATGTTTATGAATATTGTTTTGATGATTTATTTTTATCACTAATTTGAAATCAATTTTCAATAATAAAAATATTTATTGTTATATGGAACAGGGAACCAGGGATCATGGGAGGTGTAGTCCGTGGAGATGTGACAAAACGCAATTCACAAATTCTCAAGTCACAAAACTTTAAATAGTCAAATTATTCTGCACATTTACATCACTCTATGGTAATATCCGCTGAAATATCCGCTGAAAAATAAACCAAAAATTGTGTTTTAAAATATATACAATGTTAGTGTATCTGTGTATATACAGTATATACATGTGTCTTTAAACATGTATGTACAGTATATACTGTTTTCTGAAAAGCCTTTTTTCTGGATTTAAAAGTGCTGTTTTCACATGAGTTTTCCCCGTGTGTGTTTGAGATTGATTACACAGCAGCTGCAGTGTGTGTGTGTGTGTGCGTGCGTGTGTGTGTGTGTTTAGGTGTAAGAGTAAAAGTATGCGTGTGATATACAAACTCAGCATAAAATTGCATCAGTGGCAAAACTCACCAACAGCATTTTCCCACTATTGCAAATGTGGACAATATAATTTGTAAGTGAATGAAGTACTAGAAAAAAAAAAAGAAAAACATTTTGCCTAGTGGCTGGAGGAAAAGTTAACGTAAGGCCGCAAAAAATAATTATTAACTATTTTATATGTGCACAGAAAAAGGAATTTTATTAGAAATCATTAAAGCAAATATAATTGTTAAACTATTAGAAAATGAATGAAATTTTTAATAATTCACATTTTGTTGTTAATCAATTTATCAACTTCTCTCAGTCACTGTTGACCAATTTTGGTCAAAGCAAGCCAAGACAGAGAAACTACAGTAACTACAGTGGGTTTACTGGTTGGGGCGGGGCAAATCTTCCTGCTCTCAACCAACCAGAGTCTGGGGAGGGTCCTAAAGTAGATTCTGTTGCATCTGGGATTTCAGGAATTTTGATGTTGCAAATACTCTTGTTCCTACACCAACACACACACACACACACACACACACACACACACTTTCAGCATCTCAGCTTCACCCTAGCGTCTGTGTTCAACAAACCCATTCAATGTTCCAACTCAAATGACCAGCTAAATCACGACAGAATGATCCAGCAGCCAGAGAAGACAGTGAACCATTAATCGAGCAGGTTCTATTCCAGCAGGAAAACAACACGCCACACATCAGCAGACATGGAGGTGAGCATGGAGAAGTCATTTATAAAAGTGGATCTCCAGGCGCATTCGTTCTAGTGAATCTTCTCACTAGAGAAGAAATTCTGTTGCACTGGACATTATTGCCATTGTTTGACGGAGAAACAATATAAGATCACAAGTGTCTAAATTTGACACACGGGTCCAAAAGAAACACAAACTGAGAAAGTGTTTGTGTGTATGTTTAAAAATGTAATGTGTGAGGTAAATTATATACTATACTATTAGTATATCACTATACTAATTAAAATACTGTATAAACTAAATAAAAAAAAAATCGAATGAATTATTATTATTATTATTATTATTATTATTATTATTATTAAACAATTTAACGTGTATTTAGTGTTAGTATTCAGTGAGAGGCCAGACTACCTGACGTAGAGAGATCTTTTCTGATTGGTTCTCAGGGATCCGGATCCTGAACTCATGCTGTGGTTCATCATCTGCTCACGCAAGTCATGAATTTTGGCCTCGAAACGCCCGTATTCTGTAAGAAAACACAGTCAGACAAACAGACATGACCCTAATGAAAGAATAATTCATGGAATGGCACGAGAGAACTCAGCAAAAACATGCAAATGTACAGCATTACAACAATGAATTATTAAAAAGCACTCGCAGGGCCAAAAAAGGAAGTGGTGTTGCTGAAACCGAGTGTCTCTTGATGACAAATCAATATGTGCAGCCCAGAATGGCGTTTCTCTCCTGACCTTCTCCACAAGGTCGTACAGTCAATAAAAGGAAGGTCTATGAGTGAGCGACGAATGTGATCAACGTTTTCCAAATTGTTCATATTTACTTGGCTATAAATAGATTTTTAAGACTAGTTGGTGAGTTTAAAACAGTAGCTGTCCTTTCACAATTTGTGAGACAAACATTTGACTACAAAAGACATTTCTTGTACCGGCCACAAGATATGAATAAATATATACTGCATATGTACTTCTAAAATGATTATATTGGCTCAAATGTAAGACAAATGAAAAATTAATAGTTGCTTAACTCATCAATCGATTTTTATCTGGGTGGCGTTAGCAGTTGCATTTCAAAATAATTGTACGTTTGTGAACGTTTAGGTCGAGATTCACAGACAGAACTAAGATGACATACATCAAAGTGAGAAGCTGAACCAAGTATTGTTCTTTATGACAAATAAAGTTTGTTCACAAAGATGTGCATACAAACACGCTGTCATCTTCTGTCCTTTCTTCTGCAAACTTCTAAAGTTTACTAGCGACAGAGAAAACCCTAAAAGGTCGTCTGTGATTGGAAGTTCCTCTAAAATATTATACAGTAACAGCCTCTTCTTCTAAATAGACTAATATTACTGAACAAATTAGTGCATATAAATAAAGCCGTCACGGGCCGGTCATGGGTGTGCCCTGCACTGGGATTGGGCGTGTCCTCGCCTTCATGGTCAGAGTTGCTGGGATTGACTCAAGCTCCCCGTGACCAAGAAATGGAAAAGAGCTTCAGAAAAAAAATGTACAATGGAAAGGTGTGCTTAAATAGTTTTTGACATACATGCACCTGCCTCCTGCGAGAACTAAAGCTGATTTGTCATATTCAGGTCTCGAATCCACCCATTTATGACGTCTGCAAAACCCAAGGCGAGAATATTGACGGCCAGATTTAAAGCCCAGATTTGCTTTCCAAACACATTCAGAGAGCAATAGTGTTTGGAGAGCAAATTTGGGCTTGAAATATGCCGGGCCGTGTGTTGGGGTGGAGAGCTGACACCTCAGCAGAGAACGACACTGTGTGCTGAATCCTACATCTCTGCATTATCCCCAAGCCTCCACCACATCCCACCAACCAGACCTGCACAAAGCAGCCATTGATTGATTTCCTCCATACTGCTGCTAGAATCTACATTTACTGTCTTTTTTTTCTTCACCTTCAACACAAGAACCTTAAAAAAAGGTGGTTTGTCAACAACACAATGAAGCTAATGAACACGACAGGCGAGTTTGTGATGATATAAATAGATGTGGGGGACTGGAAAGGTCAAGTTAAAGGGAAAAAAAAAAACAAGTGTGTGTTTGTGCAAGAGCAGAAAGCCCAAAGGTCAAATGACAAGTGAAGTTTGTCATCAGAATATGAGAACATATATATATATATATATATATATATATATATATATATATATATATATATATATATATATATATATATATATATATGCACATTTATAGTGGGAGATCTTCAACAGCTCCTCATTATCAAGTTCTTTTTCTTCATCATCATCATTATTAATTACATGCCATTTTTCTGCCCTCAACCGTTAAACTCTCTAAATCTCGTATAATCATCCAGGATATAATTTTTCATCACATCCACTTCTATAGTTTTCAACAAAATCTACTTTTCATTGTTTTTTTCCCCATCTAATTTGAATTTACCGTTTTCTTCATCATAGAATTCTTTCCAAATCCTAAAGTGCATGCTTGCGTATTCATCTTCAAGTTAAAGATCTTTTCAACTTTTATAATACTTTCTCAACTTTTTATCCAGTGCTTTACCCCATTGACTTTGAATGATATGCATTGAGCAGCTTTCATCGTCGACCCTTCAAATTTTAGATGCTCAACGTTGTGATAGAACATACAGTAGTACGGTACGGTAGACTAGCGTGACCTGCTCTCACATTATTTCTTCAGAAATTGCATCAACTGGCTATAATTAAAAGTCTGACAATTTCCGAGCCACGGCAAAATCCTCTGGCATGTCTCAATTCATTATTCCCTGTCATTCCAAAACAAAGAGGAAGGAAAGGGAAAGAGAGACGTGCAGATTATAGTGGTGCAAATCTCAGACAGGGGATAAAGCGGAGAACCCAAAACAATCCCAGTATGGGGGAAGCACTCATCCCGAACAAATCCGCTCAGATGAATCTAGACCGCTGAGCCCACAAACCTTCACGTCAGGAAGCAACAGCATCACAAATATTTCAATCTATTACAGAAACACAAAAGTCCCACGTCACCATATCAGCCACATCACAATGCCTTTTCAACAGCTTCAAACGATAGATCAGATATCTGAAGCCTCACCGGAGTCACGGCTTTCGTGAATACAGATGCAAAATTAATTTGTTTAAAATCCAAATGCAATGTTTCAGTCATTGATTTCCCAAAAGCTTGAAGAAACATACTGTCATTGCTGTCTTTAAATCAATGTCCAATTGCCTCAAATTAAAACTACAATTTGGTCACTTTAAGACACCTTTAAAGCAGTTGTCATGTATTACTTGTAATAGATCTATACTAGTAACACTAGTCATCAATTAAACAGCAATTAGTATTTTAAGTTTTACATCGTTTTTTCTTCAGTTCTAATCAGTCATAACATCAAGTAAAACAAAGTAAGTACAGTATTTATATTCGGTTTCTTAAAAAAAAATAATACGTAAATGAATATGAGAATATTGTTAATCAAAATCAAGGATAAGAAATCAATAATAATCAATAGAAGAAAACAACAAAATATTTAATATATACAATTATTCTATAGTATATACATTTCTAGTTGTTACCAGCTGGTCATTTGTTATGTTGTGATTTATGGACCATCACAGAACCAAACTGAATTACTAATCCAACACGGAACCAAACTCATTAAAACACGCATCCTGTCCACTTGCAAATACAACCAGCTCATGAGAATAAAATCAGCAACAGCTTCTATGGACGGAACAAAAGATAATGCTACAATAGAAAAGGATGAAAATGTTCTCACTTTGGCGATGCTCGCAGACTGCAGCAGCGTGAGAGACGGACCGCTCCCCACACACAAGCCAAGACCATCTCCTCTCCTCACTCCTCTAGCACGCACTCTCTCCTCCACAACCGCTCCTATTGGCTGGCTCTCTGGAGTGGGCGTGACTAGTCTAAAAGCCCCTCCTCTCCCTAGAGCACCTCAGATCAAAAGCCATGCTGGATTTTCCGTCCCGATGTCAGGTTTGTTTCCAATCTGCGGTGTGTAAGCTTACTTTAAAGTAAACATGAAGCAAATCCCGCAAGTATTTTAGCTTTCATTATCCTCCGAAATGTGCGGCTTTAAGTGGAATGTGAGAAGGATTTGCGAACATGCTGCGGGTTTATGAGGAGGGCAGCAGTGTGCACATTGATGAATTGATCATGAACCGCTGACCCGGGTTCAGATAAACACCAAGACTTCACAAAAGAAAATTGGCTCAAGGTGAGGATGAGAGGATGAGAAGATGAGGATGAGAGACTGTGCGGAAGAACTCCATTACGGAACAATCAAAAACGCAATGAGAAAAATAACGGAAAAAAAACAGGCACACAGCAACACATTTTTATTATCTCTCCGTCTGTATGTGCATACTTCCTGTCTGTCTGTCTGTATGTGCATACTTCCTGTCTGTCTGTCTGTATGTGCATACTTCCTGTCTGTCTGTCTGTCTGTCTGTCTGGGCATCTGCCCATCCAACTTCGCTTCATTTCAATTTCCCAGATTTGCCAGATTATTTTCTAATCTGGGTGACTAATACATGTTTTCTATCTGTATCTTTCTATTTGTTAGTTTGTTCGACTTACTTTTTTTCTGTCGTCTCTCTCTCTCTCTCTCTCTCTCTCTCTCTCTCTCTCTCTCTCTCTCTCTCTCTCTCTCTCTCTCCACAGATCTTTCTTACATTCTGTCTTTTTGTCATCCGGTCTTCATTCAACCTCGGAATATTTGTCTCTCCCTCTTTACCAGACACTGCTGTATTTATACCTGTCTGTCTGTCTGACTAATACAGATAACATTGGTCTGCCTGACTGCCTATTCCTCATTCATGTGCATATTTATTACAGTTCTGTTACTAAAATAACCCCTCTCTCTGCTAAAGTTGACATTAACAGGGGTTTCGGACTACCCCCCCCCCCCCCTGATTCACACCACGGTGACACAGTGAAATCACAGCGTTTCAGAAAAAACTCCACAAACAAATCCAAAATGATCTGCACAAGTCCATGTTCAGCTAATCGAAGAGCGTCAGACTGCAGCAACCACCAAAATGATGAAACCGACAGTCAATGTGTGATTGCGGCATAGACCTAATTTCAAGTTCACATTTGAGAGTTTATCCACTAAAATGTCTGTTTCCAACGTGAAGGACACTCTTCTGACTGAGGTGAAAACATCCAACCGGCATGATTCACGAAAACACCGCAAGAACACAATTACCCATCAACCACTGGGCTCTTGCTCTTGAAATGACAAGCAGCGGGGGGGCAGAGGACAGAGGAACGGTGATTCAGTCTCTGCGTCACCTCATCAGATGTTTGAGTTTCATCTGCATTATCGAGAAGAACCGAGAGCAGAGTTGTTTCATTATGATTAGAACAATAGAAACAGGCTGCGTGAATGATTAATGGTCTGTTAGACACAGAGCACTTTATCTCTCATACTACGATGTCTTTTAAGATCATCCTTGCTTTGTGTGCGTTCACTTCACTGTGTGTTTGTGCACTTCACGCAAATGCAGAGCACAATTTAGAAATGGTTCTAGTTCACTTCATTAAGACCATCTGAAAGCAGCTGCTAGAATTACAGAAGGGACTGCGTGTAAATTCAAGTTTTATTGACTTTTAAATGACTTTCTAGGGTCACGCTCCATCGCAAAGCACGTCTGTCTATCCATCCATCCATCCATCTATTCATTTATTGGACTCTCTCTTTATCCGTTTGTCGTCCTGTCAGTCTGTCTTACAGGTGCCAGTCTCCATTGGCATTCAAACTTAGATGTTGAATAGCCATACCAACATCTTCAACCTCTTATTGAAAGAAGGAATTGCTGAAGACTTTTTAATGTGAATTGTTATTGTTTTCCAAACATCAGCTAAACAAAAAACAATCAGCGTTTACTAGAGTGCATCTGTGCTCTCACATCCAGGGATAGACACTAAAGTATTTCTGCTGGTAATCGTGCTTAGAACTGAATATTGCAATCTTCTGCTTCTCAGAAAGGAAAGGACACGACCTCTGAGACAGCTTGAAGGTATCTATTGATTTAAGTCTGTGTCCTATTATTGTAGGTTCTGCTCCTGCTGCTTTGCAGACTCGGGGCTGCTCAGGAAAAAGGTGTAATTATGTTGAAGGTGTAATCAGAAGAAGTCTGATATTAAGATATATTTTTTTACGTTCTCGATTCATTTCCAGAGGTAGCTGGAGTTAGGGAAACAATTTTATGGAAAAATAAAGACAATATATGGATTGATAAACCTGAAGACTTGAGAAATTGCATTCGCAATACATTCACGGTGTGGTGAGCGTGCTCAGAGTGCCAAAATACAAACGTCAACGCTAATATTGCGTTTGTCTTCAAGTGACATCACAAGCATTGCAGTAGCCCCTCCCAGTGATGCTGATTGGCAGGATCTGTGACCAATTCAGAATTACTCTGAATTTGCGCTTTGGCCATTTCTGATGTGGACAAATTGGTGTAAAATCTATACATAACCATGCAATCCAAATAAACATTATATTTATACCACACCGACCGTAAAGTAAAAATCCCAAAAAACCTGTTGGTTTCGGTCAATTCGATTTGTTCCATTAGACTGGTTCTTCATCCTCATTGATCATTACCTCAACAAATTGCGGTCAGAGTCAAACTGCTTTCTTTGTTCCTTGTGTATCTACACTGCATTTGCAAAAAAAATAAAAAAAATACCATACATGTTTTGTAAGTTGCTGATGAGAAAGACCCTGGTAGAGCCCGTCTCAGCAGCCCCCAAACACCCAGCCGAAAGTGCTGCCTTGCATTTACCTCCACAGCATAATGAGCTCTACCTCCACTGGATCAATCCCACAACCATCACAGGAGTCAGGTCAAAGATTTATGACTAAACTCTCACAATGCTGACCATCTCAAACTCACTGTGGAAGCCCCTTTGCTTCATCTCCAGTAGCATCTGTTTCAGCAAATCATGGATGTGATGAGCTTCCAAATCCAACCAGATCCCCAATTCAAAATGAACAAAAAAATAAAAGCTTAGGATGAAAATGACCATTTGCAAAGCATTCATGAGTTTACTTAACTATTGTGGTGGAACCTGAGTAAGACCAGTAGAATTAAGTTATGGTACGGCATTTAAATGCATGTTCTTGTCTCAACTTAATAATGTATTTTGTACAAAATACATGTGTTTTTTTTTTTTATTTCTACTGGTAATTCATACACCATGTAGAAATGTTTTTTTTTCACTCAACTTGAGTATTTTTGCTGCACCCGCAAATCAGTGAAATCTATTTCTTTTTACAGTGTAGGCTCATTTTGAACATTTCTTTGGAAAAAAAAAAATGCACAGCATTTTTGATGAAAATCTCGTTTCCCTCGTTTATCGCGGTAGATACGTTCCAAGCCTGACCGCGATAGGTGAAAATCCTCAAAGAGGAGGCACAATACTTACGTATTTATTTAACACTTATTCAGACTTTTAAAACACTTTTCTCTGGCGGTGGTCTGTCTCGAAGCACCGCGAGCATCCTCTGCCGAGACACAGTCGGGGAAAAATGAATCCGCGAATATACGTAATAAAAAAAAAATCCGCGAAACAGTGAATCCGCGATAGTCGAACCGCAAAGTAGCGAGGGATTACTGTATATAAGTTTTCTTAAATCATAAAATGCGTATACTATTATTAATAGTTTCTTTGTTTTATTAATAATTTCCAAAACAATATATTGGATATTGTCAAAACCAGACCGGAATAGACAGGAATTATCGCAGCTCTTTATCTGCAATAGAACCACACTATGAAATCCAACAGAAGAAACAGAACAGATTGTCACATTTTTTAAAGCAGGAGAAAATGGCATTCCAAAAGGAGATCTGGCATCTCTGTTTCTGCAGTCATATGGACGGAGAAGAATCCTAAACTCCTCAATCTGCTAAAACAATATTCAAATCCTTCGTAAAAAAAGAAATATATCGGCTCGAACTTCTCCAGATTTCGTTACACACACACACTGATTTACACAACAGCTTTCCGTTTCACATGCTGATAAGCAGCATCTCAGACAAAAAACAGATGCTGGAAAGTGATTGGCTAGTACGTGTGATCATCGGGATGCTGGGCAGAGTGATTGACATGAGTAATCCAGTGTATTACACAGATTTACAACTACCGTCTCTGCTGCTTTAGTTTTAGAGACAGAAGAAAAGATTGTATAGTATTAGAACGATATTGGGATGCTAAAATGATCGCTGAAACTGTCTCCAGCTGGAATAATCCATTGCATTATGGTTGGTGCGGGTTAATAATCAGACGGTTCCGGAAAAATCTGTCACGCTGAAAAAAGATAAACGCCAGTTTATTTTTCATTCGAGAAAGATGTGAGAACAGAGTCTTCAATCACACAATCATAAGGATGATAAGAAAGAAGCGAGTTTCACTGAGAAGCCTGTGATTGTGAGAGGATTGACATGCAGAAGTTCAATAAGAGTGGTTTGTGTGTGCGAATGTGAGTGTGTGTGTGTGAGTGTGTGTGTGTGTGTGTGCTGCTTTCATCAGGAATTTTGGTGAAGAAGAAAAGACAGAGAGTGAGGAGATCGGTCACTCCACCGTGACATGGCACAGATCATTAAACTCAAGTGCTGTTAAACCCCATGAAGATGAAACCGGTGCTCGGTGGAAACCAGACAATCTGTGAAACCCCTTACACATAACACACTCTACTCCACATTTCTCCAAAAGGAATAAAGCCATTTCACGGGGTCTTTAAAACATGTTTCAGTGGAAAAATATATTGTCTCTTTTCTTTAGATGTGCAAGAATTATTATATTTACGGCAACACCGCATTACTCACACTCAAAATAAGACCTAACAGGACTTTTAAGTAATATTATAAATCCTATCCTCAAAATAAGACCTAGCGGAAATATTAAGATATATAATAAAACTCACACTCTAAATAAGACCTATCAGGATTTTTAGCCTTTATTATAAATTCCACCCTCAAAATAAGACATAAATCATAAATAATAGAGGGATTTCATGTAAACAATTGAGCTGTTTAGACTCATGTCGATTCTGACAGGAAACCGTGTAAAGACTAAAAATGCAAACAAGTACTGGATTGTTTAACTTTTATAGTTTATATCTTAGTTTGTGCACATCTTACTAGACAACAACTCACTGATAAAAATCTCTGCAACTTTCATGGTAACTCCGCCCATAAAGGATGCCATCACAATGAGCCGTAATGTTTCTATTGTCACTTCACGCATGCTTCGTACAATAAGCTGTATTGTCATCTTTTATCTGTGATGGAGGGCTAAAAGCAACACAGGTGAACAACCTGGAAAACTGACTCCTCGGAAAAAAAGGACTTAGTGTCTAATAACAAACAACAATTAAAAAAAAAACACAACACACTGTCTTATTTTGATTTAGGGGGGTTTGTACCCAGGTCGTTTGGCCCCCGGGGCTTTGGACCCGGACGATTGATCCTTAGGACTATTGGACACTAGGACGGTTAGACCCGGGACAATTAGACCAGAGTTTCAAAATTTGACAAGCTCATGAGTAAATTCGAAACAGAAAAAATGTGTTAATATATCTCTTGTTGTTTGGACTGTTCTTTAGCATGCTTTGTGTATTTCACCACACGCTTATGGGATAAACAAGTATCGGCAATTTGGAAAGCTGTTTAAGCAAAGCGGCTGCGCGCCCTGCATGAACTGAAGCCGCGGGCCGATCAGGACCGATAAAATCGTCGCAAAAACGAACTTCGATCCGAATGGGCTTTTACTCACGCCTGTCAAATTTCTAGCTCGCACGGGCATGAAGATATGAAATTTAATAAGCTGCGGTGCCGGTCAATCCACCGTTATAAGTGCTTCTTTGCGGGACAAAGGCGCTCGAATCGGGGCAAAGTTATGCTTCTTCGCTGGAGTAAATGCAAAGGAGCCGCCTCCCAAATGTCTAGCTCACACGGCCGAAGATATGATTCTTAATAAGCCGCGTGACCAAACTCGGGTCTAACCATCCGAGTGTCCAATCGTCCTAAGGATCAATCGTCCGGGTCCAAAGCCCCGGGGGCCAAACGTCCTGGGTCAAAAAGTCTGGCCACCCTTATTTTGGGGAAAAGACGGCATCAGCATCTGTACTGGACAGGCAGGCAGGAGCCGGGGATTGTATCGAGTGAGGCAGCAGGCAAGGGTCACGGAGAAAAGTGCAGACAGGATTATCAGGAGAGCAAGATCTCTCTCTGACCCTTCCCCTACTGAAAGGTCCATGATCAGAGCAGCCATTGGGGTAAGAATAAAACCACTTTTTAAAGCCAGACTGCAAAGAGTTGGAAGGATTTAGTCGTGTATCATTAAGGAAAAAAAAATCCTGGACTACAGATAAACCCTTCAAATCGGTTTGGAGCTTGACAAAGCACAGAAAAAACATGTGAGATAAGAAGCTGTGTGTGTGTGTGTGTGGATAATGGTCTAGCTCTGTGCAGTCTGCGGCTGTGGTTCTGCTCTCCACCCAGGTGCTGATCACATGGCACAAACCTGTGGCTGCTTGTGGGGCCCGGCGTGGGGAGCACAGGGCAAGTTCTGACGGGTGAGAAAAGAGAGGACAATCAGTACACCGCACCTACTCTTTCCCTCTACGCCAATCGGGTCCCTCACACCTTGTATATTCATCTACAACGCTGTATAGATGAGCTTTAAGAGTTTCCAAATACACACACACACACACACACACACACACACAAACACGCACACACACACCTTTCCATTCTTCTTGCTTTATTGTAATTTTCTACTTACTTTATGTTTGTTTTTTTCTTTGAATATTGTTTTTTTCTTTGAACGTTTTTTTTTAGACATCTTTTTAATTTGACGCATATAAATCACATCTTGATTTAGAAATAGGACTTGAGATTAGCTGTCGTGAGATTTGCTGTTGAAGACAAAAATTAAACACCATTACAAAAAGCTCCTGTCTGTCTCTCGATCGCTCTCCTTTCTCACAGTCTCTCTTCTTCACACACACACACACACACACACACACACACACACACACACGGCTTCTGTCTTTCCCCTTTGCCTCTGTTAATGTCTCACATGCTCTATCTCTTCCTTTCACTCTCCATTTCTTGCCTCTCTCTCTCTATCTCACTTTCTCCTCTCTGTCTCTCTAGATAGATAGACAGGTCTCAATATTACCATAAATCCCCAGAGAGCAAACACAATTGATGGTAGATAGTGGTGAATGGATGCCACGCATGACCTTTACAAACAAGCCAGAAGAAGGAGACATGTATTGGAAGAGCAGAACAGTGTCAGGAGCCCTCTGCGAGCCACTGAAGTAATGTGCAGTCAAACCTCCTAAGTGACACTCATCAGACATGGCAAGAGTCCTAAGGCGTGTGTGCTGTTGGAGGAAACGTCTGGGTGAGATGTTCCCGCCGCGCCTGCAGCTAAAGCTGATCTGAGTGGCTCACGAGGGTCACGTGACCCACAGTGACGGCGTTTGGACAGAAGGTGGCGACGAGCACTCACCCTCGGGCCGGTACTGGGCGACGATGGTCACCGTCTGTCCCGCCCCCTTCAGGGCGGCTGCCGCTTGTTCATGAGTAGCACCTCGCAGATCAATGCCGTTAACCTGGAATCACATGAGGTTACATCACGACTCAATACATGATTACAATACTAAGCCAATTGTCTCTCTCTCTCAATATATATATATATATATATATATATATATATATATATATATATATATATATATATATATATATATATATGCTCTTGTTATGCCTTGTTCTGGTTTATTACTGATTCATTTTCATTTGTCTGTGAAAATTGAAACATTCTGTCTTTTATTGTTCTTTATTTAATGTTCCGGTTTTAATTGTATTGTTTAATATAAGAATAATAAAAAATAGTTTAATAAAAAAAGTTTAGTTTCATGTTCTTTCATGTTTGTGTGGGTTTCCTCGAGGCCTCTTCCCACAGTGCAAAATCATACAGAAGAAATGAAGTCTGGAAAACAAAAATAATATGTGAGTGAGCATGAATGTGTGTGTCCTGCTCTGTGATTGGTTGGTCACTACAGTAATTCAGGGTGTGACCCGCCTTCAGGCACAGAGTTGCTAGGATAGGCTTCAGCTCCTCGTGAACCAGAAATGAAAGAGCGGTTTAGAAAATGAATGGATGGATTTTAAATACTTAAAACTTTTATGAAAAACTAATGGCTGATGTTCCTCCCTTATTCTAAACCTTCCCACCTAAACGTATGCATTTAATAGGGTTGTCAAACGATTCATTTTATTTAACTAGTTAATCGCACTTCCCTGACCAAAATAATTGTGATTAATCATGATTAAATGACTGAAGCTTGTAATATTGGATATTGAGGTGTAATGTGTAAATTAATGTAAACTCAACACTAAATAAACACTCATTTAAAAATTGTAAAATAATTTAGTATAATTATTGTTCAATTTGCAATGTCTTTGTTTTTTAACACTCAAGTCGCGCCTTTTTCAAAATAAAACACACAAAAAAAGTCAATTTTGGTCTTACATATAAGTGTTATCCATCAATTGAAAGTTTGAAGTACAATTTTTAATTGAAGTTAACAATTTAACAATTTAAGTTACACTCTTTAGCTTCAGCTTTTTGAATTTGCAGTTGAAAAGGAACTGTGTCTGTGTTGCTCGCTGAGAGGGGAAAAGTAGGTCAGTGTCACTTAAACACTTTGCGCCGAAGTGACAAAACCTGAACTCAATGACTGTGGGATGTCTTGGTTCTATTCATTGCACCACGAACGTAAAAAAAATAGTGATTAATGGTGATAAAAACAATTGATGCGATTAAGCACTTAAAATTAATCACATGCGTTAATGTGTTAACTAGTACTTATGCAAGACAAATTATGACGTATGTTTGTTGAAAATGAAAATGATGAATAGTAATTTATAAAAACAAAGAAACAAAACAAAATGTCTCCGGTGGCGATTATGGTTACTTTTTTCTAAAATAAAAGCTTCCTTTAGCTTCTGTATGTGGGTCTGTCTCCGTGCGTTTCAAACGTAAGGCCAGCACTGTTGTCAGTATTATGGCACACGGGAAAAATGCTCAAACTGCCAGAGGAAAAATTCTCTTGGAGCGTCTTAGAAACCTGCAGCAGAAATGTCTGCTATGATCCGGATTCTTCTGTGGAATATCCTGCAGTATAGGATTAGTGGGCGGAAGAAAGCTAATAACAACTGAGCCATGAAATATTCAGACTCAGAAAAAAACAAAGAAATAAAAACGAGCAAAGCACGAGCTGGAAACTTCCATCGGAAATCTTTTCTTATTTTGCCTGCAGAAATTAGAAATGTCACAAATGAAGCAGTTACAATGTTAAAAAGGGTAAATAATTATGTAAACAATATAAATATGTATATATGTTTAAAGCAATAAAAAAAAAAAAACGTGCATCTAATATCGTTGTGTTTAAATCGTCAGTAGAAAAACCTTTATCCAAAGAAACGTGATGACATTGAAACAACACTGGGGCTCAAACCCAGAAGCGTAGGTGTTGCAGGCACAAGCTCCACTGACTCGGAGACGAGGACTGGGAATTAAAACCCGCTCTACAGCAGGATCTTCACGCGTGTCCTCCTGCTCATTTACTAGTATGAACTCCACAAGAGCACCACAGCTATTCTTAGAAGCCAAATCAGGCCAGCGCTCCATTATCTCCCCTTCCCTCCATCCCTGCTCCTCTCTACTCCCTCCTTCCTTGGGTTCTAATCAGCCTCCTGACGAGGAAGAAGGTGATTGCTCTCGGTTTTATTGGGAATCAGGATGGAGGCGTTTGATTACAACGATGGAGTCTTGATAAAAGAAACGATGACTGACAAGAAAACCTGTGGATTTCTGATCTGGACGATTAAATCAGTAATTCTGATTGCTTGTGTCACATGGAGAAAAAAAAAAAACTAGATCAAGTAAATAAGAAAAAAAACCCATTAGTTATTAGAAAAAAATGTCAGGTCATGCCAGAGCAAAAATAATATATATGAAAAATGAAAACAAACAAACACTCATGGATGGACATTCACATACATACGGTATACGTATGTGTGCGCACACACTAGAAATGTTCTTCACAATGTTGACGTGAGACCGCCATCTAGTGTTGAAGATATTATCTACAACTCATGTAATAACGGAAAAACAGGTTTGTAGCTTGATATTTGATATTACTAATTACTGAGTGAAAAAAAATTACATTTATTCTCTTATTGAAAAAACGTGTTTTATTATAAAATTTAAAGTTGTTAGGTTCAATTAATTGAATTATTATTTGATTTGATTTGCAATGTCGCTGTGGATAGTCTTCATTTGTTGAAGTGGAATCTAAAAGGCGGTAGGACTGGATAAGTTGTACTTCTTTCTACTCCCTTTCAAACATGTATTGAGGAAATTAACATTATTAACATTATGAACATACTATTATTAATATTATTATTATTATTTTGTGGCTTTATGTTGCTGTTAATACTTGTCATGTACATATCATGTACATTGAATAGATAAATGAATGAATGAATGAATAAAAAAATAACTCCACACAAGCTAATATTTCATAAATGCCTACAGACACACACACACACACACACACACACACACACACACACACACACACTAATGTTTCGGAGTGATGGTAATGTTTCCCCACTCACAGATATAATCTGGTCTCCTCTCCGCAGTTCTCCGCTCAGATCTGCCGGGCCGCCGGCGAGTATGAAAGAGACAAAAATCCCTTCTCCATCTTCTCCTCCTACGATGTTGAAGCCCAGACCGGTGGAGCCCTTGTGCAGAACAATCTTGCGCGGCTCCCTGTACACACAGTTCAGGTAATACATCAACTCAGAGTCCGTGGGGCTCAGCATCTCCAGCCACAGGCACAAACACACACATGCAAACTAAATCTGATGGCACACACACGCGCGCACACGCACAAACTCCAGTTTAAACCGTCTACGCCGAACACAAGCACAAAGGCTGACACCTAATGGGGGCTGCTCCATTTACGTGCTATTTGTCCCATTTCTGACCGGTTTCCTGGAAACGGGCGAGCGCGCACACACACACACACACAAACATTAGCGAACATAAAATATTTAATTTACATACAGTGAAACTGTAAAGCAAAAAAGAAAAACCACACACGCAGTGAGTGTGAAACATGTCAATTTAAAAGCAGCTTTAACCATTTAGACCTAGTCACTTACTGAATATTTTCTAGGGCTCATGTTCGCAACAAAAAGGTTGTGTTGTGTGCTTCTAATCCTAAAAGTCATACTCAGTGCGTGTAAGTGTCTGCTAAATGCATATGTTATTTATTTACATATTATTTATTTTTTTCTATGCACATTAACAACTGCAACTGCGAAAAATCATTAAAATGCAAATTCTGTATATCAATTATATCAAGTGGGGTCTCACCATTTATATAACACATTGTCTGGCCCCTCACCCTTGTCTTAAGTCTTAACCCTAATCAACCAGATCCCAATAGTAATGTCAGCTCTAAAATCCCATCTTGACCATCAAACTGGCTTCAAAGTTGTGAGTACCAGCCATACTTTACTATAAAAACCAAGCCTTTGTCAAAAAAAAAACATTGCACTTTGATGCAAATGTCAAAATGTCAGAACAATGTTTTAAAATTATTATTTTTATGTTGGACAGAGCGTCCTGAAAGTGGTAGCAGAAGTCAGGTCTGTGTGTGTGTGTGTGTGTGTGTGTGTGTGTGTCACTTCCTTGCTGGATTCTGACACTCGAGTCAAGTCTGACCAATCAAACGGAGAGAAATCGAGAGCGGAGACACGTGACCTCCAGATGATCATGCAACACATTACGAGACCATATCCAAGATGGGGCTTTTCAGAACAGAAGGCGAATCTGTCAGCACGGCCTTCTGTATGACCTAGTTGTGAGGAGGAGGAGGAGGAGGAGGAGGAGGCCTGTGCTCTCCATCTTCATCCCAGCACTGTCTGTCTGACTGTAAACCCTCAGCTAAACGCAAGCTGAAATTCACAGCATGACTTATTCCTATTTTTGCATACAAACAGTGAAGAGGAAATACTGGTAAATAAATGATGCCTGACAAACAATAAATCATTGAATTGTCTAGTTAATCTTCTTTAGCCAGACTGAATAATACACTGAAATAAAATGTTTTTATATTGGATCTATTTTAAAGAACGGTTCACATTAAGTCATTGTCATCCTACATGTACATCTGTGGCTTCATTTGAGGCAGATTCAAGGTGTAGTTCTTATTCCAACCACAAGATGGAACCCCACTTCTCTATTTCCTCCGCCGGTGAATATTATGGAAACTGTCCCAGCCAGTCTATATTGATTGTAGTATTAGTAAAAACATATTTTGATAAATATTATTACACTTTTAAAATAGGCAAAGCTTTTTATTTTCAAAAATTGTACTGTGGTACAGTTAAACGACTTTATCACAATTGAGTTTGAAAACGATGCTGACAATGACAGGTCTGTGTTAAAACACGACCCACATTATAAGTCTAATTTAACTCAGGGACAAAAACGCCATCATAAAGCTCTTCAATATACCATTTTAATTTCATTATTTCTCATTTCGTTCTCTCCATATTCCCTGCAACCACCAAACACTTCACCTCCTAAAACCTTTTTTGCAGAATCTCTTGCCGTTCATCATTTTAACACGCCCTCTAAATTGGTGGCTGAAGCACGAGAACATGCAAACTTTACACTGAAAAACACGTACAATGAGTACGCCACCGTATAATATTTGTAGAAAATGAATATGTCACACATGTGTCAACCTGCAAATCTATTAAATCCACTTCTCCAACTTTCATGTTCACAGTTCATTTAAACATAAGCAGTGAAGCAACTATCAAATGTCATGAGGTTGAGCAAAACATCGATAGCAGTTCTTACTTTTTCTTTTACACTCTATAGATAATTTTACTTCCAAAAGCAATGACCTCTAAACTACAACAAGGCCTAACATAAAATCTCTATTAGACTTCCTCCAGAATCGCACTCCAGGGTGCCGATCCATACGGGTCACGGGTCGATGAGCCCTCTAAAACATAACCGATAGCCCTGGATCCGATCGAAAGACTTTCATCAGAATCAGACAACACATAAAGAGAGATTTAGCAACTAAGCAGAAGTGTGGAGACGGATATTGATATGCTCACTTCCAGCCGATCCGCAGGAAGGCTTTCGGAAAAAGAAAAGCTCAGGGTCTTTCGCGGGCTTCTCGGCTCAATAACACCTCAAGAAGGCGGCAGAATCCCCGCAGCCCCGCTCAATACAGCCAGAACACAAATTCCACACTTTCTCTGCTCTTCTTTCTCTCTACCCAGCTAGCAAAAGAAAAATGCGAGTATGAGAGGACAGCAAACTCTCAACATTTAGTTTGAACTTTTGTGGTGTTTCAGAGTTGGACGTGCAATCAAAAGGGCAAAAGTCAAATCTGGGACCGGCAGACACAGGCGAGTCTCCTTAAGCGAGGCACTGAACACTGAACAACTACTACTACTTCTCTTTCGCCTTTTCCCTTATCAGGGGTCGCCACAGCGAATCATCCCTTTACAACAGGGGTCGGGAACCTATGACTCGCGAGTCATATATGGCTCTTCTGGTGGCTGCATATGGCTCTTAGACAAAGCTTTAAAAATACATAATAACGTAAAGCATTTAAAACGTTCATTAATTTCCTGGTTGCCGGCCATAGAGCCAATCACAGCTTTCCTCCGGACAGCACCATGTTTTTTATTGGATAATGCGTAACGTTGTCGTGACGTCAGGACGTTAACTTCCCTGCCCTTCTTTTAATATTCAGTAGTTCGCTACCTAATAGCGGAAACCGTTGCGTTCCAGTCGCGTGCACGCGATGTGTTCGCTAGACGTGTGTTCGCTAGACGTATTTCTTTTGCAGTTTTCAAAGCCGCGTGTTTGCAGGGGATGAGTTCATTGCTTAACATGGGGTAAAATAAGTTAAAAGTTGTCAAATAAATTCAGGTTTAAAGGGATGCCCTCCCGATTTTAAATTTATTTTATTTGTGTTGGATTTTTCGGAAATGTATTTGTATATGTCTGAGTTTATTTGACCCGGGGGTCCTGAAAGAGTTGAAACACCTCTGGATGTGCACCGTGTTTCTGGTCTTGGCCGCACGTTTGTTTGGTCAGAATTAAAAGTTGAAAACGAGCCACAGGAGTATGAAGACATTTTACATATAATAACAGCGTTATCAAAAACGAGTTGAAAGACTTGATGTCCTGCATTTCATATTGGTTTTACAAATATGCATAGATTGACTAGTTTTAAACAGGTATGGCTCTTTTGGATTTCATTTTTACCAATATGCTGTGTTTATGGCTCTCTCAGCCAAAAAGGTTCCCGACCCCTGCTTTACAATAATGTGTGTATAGACACTCCACTGGTCAATAGGCCAAATCCATCGCCAGAGCCCAACCCATCACACCCACGCCCAGTCCTTGCCCTACCCTGCCCCACAACACCTCCTTTCCCCACACCATCCTCACCTTACACTCATGATACTGATTTATACAGTACGTATATGAGGAAAAAACCAAGTTGAGATAGATTTTTACATTCATCAGAGTTGGTTTTAGTATTTAATCTTCACTGCATCTCAGACAATACAGTTTCAAAGCAATTTCCTCTCACAAAACAGACAGAATATACACTTGAACATTCCACTCAAATTGGTTTTAGATTCTGCCCTTGCCATTTCCCACTGCCAAATGCATGCAATCCTTTTCCACTTCCAAATGCTTATTTTAAGAGGGTTAAGAACCTGAATATACTTGGTTTGTCCTGATTTAACTGAAGTACTTCACATAGATTTTAAATAACACGGTCTTGTGGGAACAGTGATATATGGTGCATGTCACAGAAAAACTGTCCACATAAGCAAAACACAATTAGCGTATCTCCTTCTCTTTCAGTCCTGGACTAAAGCATTAATCAAGCCACAAACAAACCCATCACTTTAAATTAGCGAGCACAGCCAGAAGCAAACAGGCGCTGAAGTGAAAACTGATCAACTTCATTAATATGATCAGAACTACAACATGTTTAAGGATTCCCACGGCCGACTGAAGTTTCTGAGAGGAACGGATTGTTTCTTTTTGTGGATCAAAGATATAAAATACTGAGAAATGTAAACATCACATATTTGCTTGTGGCATCAATGACATTTTTTAGGTGAATCAAAAGCAAATGTGCAATTAATAAAAAATGTGGACTTCATCAATTAAACCGTAAACCTGTAATGAATTAATTTTGAATTGATAATGAAACACTTAATCACAATCAATCTTGATTAATCACAATAAGTTAGTCAATGCATAAAAATCATAATCACCATTAGCTAATAATGCAATTAACAATGATTTAGTAATTAATGCAAATATTAATTAAAACATTAAATACAATTATCTAAAGAAGAAATTAATCACACTGTTAATTATTTCATTAATCACAAGCAATCAGTTGCCATTACAAAAATTGATGATTTATCACAAGCTATAATGCAATTATCAAGTCAATCAAGAAAATAATCAATCATATTTAATTAGTCAATAATTTAGTTAATCAACTGTGTAAATAATTATAATATTATATTGAAATAGTCGACCACAGATATAACAACAGTTATAACTAATCACAGCCAATCAAGCATTTAAGTTCAACTAAACACCACAGAAGTGTTAATCAAGAAAACCATGAAAATAAAATGAAAAACCAGTGATTCTCAATTCAGCAGCACAGACAGTCGTTAAAATGGCACCTAAAAGGCAACTAAAATGATTCATGGCATTTGACAAACTTCACCGGAGCAGCACAAGAGCACCGCCACACTAGATGTCTCGCTTTCCATTGAAATTCATCTCACAACAGACAAAACTTCAGCAGCATCTGTCAGGAGCCATGTGAACAATCACAAGGTTATTGTCAGATTCTTTTTCTATTTACGTAATAAAACGGTAATTTTCCTTAAGTCAGAATGCTGGGAATTGTCAACGCTTGGTCGCACAGGACTGAAGAGCGTCATCTAAACCTGCCAGACCTTGAAGATGAGAGACGGCAAACGATGGTTTAGTTGCCATTTTCAAGGCAAGCTTTTCGCCGAGCAGTGATGTGTGCGGCATTAGGTGTTAATGGTCTTTCTGAAATGCAAATCGATTCAAATCCCAGAGAAGCCAATTAGACCGCGTTTCATAATTCATAATGAACTTTGAAATTAAAACCAAAAATTGGTAAACAAAGCACATCTTGCTCTGCGATATTAGAGTAATACATTATTTATTTGTCAAGTCTGTTATTTAAAAAAACAAATAAATAAAATAAAACATATTTCCTCAGCAGCCAGACTTTTATGAAGGTTTATGAACTTCATCTCCACGTATCACACATCTCTTCAAACCAAGCCATTGAACTGATAAGAGAAGAACAGCTGCTGCCAATTAAGCGCAACTTTAAATTTATGACACACACAGTCTCCCAGTCCAAAAGTCAAATCAGCTAGGCAGGAAATAAAGCAAATAAAATCAATCTAGTGTGATTTCATGTCAGATGGATGCCGAGGGCGCACGGACCGACCACACATGACAGCAGCCGAGCTCTGACCTTCACTGTGGAGGCCGTCAATGCACAACAAACCCCAAACATGGAAAATCCAACAAACTGACAGTGGCGGCAAAAGAAAAGGAAGAAAGTGGACGTGATGCAGTTATGTTGTAGCTACGAGTTGCGTGAAACCCAACATAAATATAAACCGATTTGGCAGAAAACATCTAAAATATCGTCAACTTGATTTTTTTCAGTTCAATCAAAGATAATAATAATAATAATAATAATAATAATAATAATAATAATAATAATAATGAGTATTTGTAAGGCGCTTTTCACAGTTTTAACTGTCTCAAAGCGCACATGTAAATATGTAAGGGAAATGATGCTTTTTATTCAATTTGTCGTCTGGATTGTTGGTGTTGACTTAGTGGCTGCGGTTATGACAAGACAAAGACAAAGACCAGCGAGCAAGCACATACGCAACAGTGGCCAGGTAAAAAAAACCTCTTTAACGAGGAAAAACCCTGGGAAGAACCCGGCTCACTGGTGCCAGTCTCCTCCGGCATTCTAACACTACAAAATCAGATACACAACAATGGATCGAGAAAGAAGGATAGATAGTTAGAAAGGCAGACAGGAAGATAGAGAGATTGTTTAATAGGTAGAAACACAGTCTGCCAGACAGAAATAGATTTGAGGTGTGAGACGACCCCGGTATTTCATCAATTCTCTGTAAATACAAAGCGCTTCAGAATGATGGTGGCACACGCATGCGGTCAGGAAGTGGGGGGTTGGGCATGCACGTGAGGGCGTGGTCTGTGTGCATGCAGAGCGCTGTACCTGGAGATCTCGGAGTCAAGGAGCAGGCCTGCGTGATAGTGAGGGAAGTGAGGGATTGAGTGCAGGGGACTTTTATCAAACTCCACAGGGGAGTAGAGACGGGGAGAGGGAGCTCTGTCACTCAGTTTGTTCACAGTGCTGTAAACTGGCTCTGGAGGCCTAGCGTGGGGAGACAAAAAGAGCAGAGAGGATTATGGGAGCCAGAAGCAGATCCATTGGTAAGAATGCGCTTTAACTGTGCATGTCTAAGGTGTGTAGATCATCGTTAGGTCGAATGCTTCGTGTTCAGAGCAAAAGTAACGCGCACTTCTGGAGAAAATATCGAGTGAAAGTGTCTGAGATGAAGAGAGGGAAGAGTGGCGGTGAAAAAGATCGCAAGAAAGCGAATGAACAAGTGAGATAGAGGAAACGAGAAATGGAGTGGGACAGAGAGGGAAGGAGAGAATGAATGAGTGAGTGTGTGACAATTACAGAGAGAGTGAGAAACAGAGACGGTGAAAATGAAAAAGGGAAAGAAGTGAGAGAAGAGATAAAGAGAGAGGGAGTGAGAGTGAGTGAGTGAGTGAGTGAGTGTGTTAGAGGAACAAAGGGAAAAGTACAGGCAGTTAGATCATCTTTTGTACGTATATTTTGCTCTGTTGATTGATGATTTATGTAATTGCATAATCCAGCGTGTTCAATCAGTCCAGGGCTGGTTTAGAATAATCAAGAGTCTGATTTACACTTCAGATCAGAGCAGCAGGGATTCCCTTCATCAGCTCCTGCGTTTCCTGCAACACTAGCGAGCTTCGAGAACAATACAAACACTTTCTCCACACAACAGCAGCGTTACAGCAGTTTTCAGGCACTGGTGTGTGGCTCACCTCAACTGGAAGTGCTGGGAATCAAACCTGTGAGCCTCCATCTCATCTAGAGAAGGATTTCTGGTCGGAAACAGACAGTGTGTTAGCATCAGCGCTAGCAGCATTTTAAAACATGAAGCATGCAGACGAGAAACTCCACAGAAGACTGTAACATTAAACACAGATTCTTCCATCAACTTCCTTTACCTCCATTTTTTTCTTTAGCACCCCCCCCCCATATTTCTATACAGCTGTCCCTCAGTCTTGCGCTTTCACCATTTCTCTATCTCTGTGGGCCTTTAAAAAATGTTCCTCTCTTTCTCACACTCATTTTCCTCTTTCATATTTAATTATTTGCCCTCTATCTGTCAATCTTCTTTCTGTCTCTTTTTCTTCTCCTCCTTTCTCTATTTTACCTTCGCCTTCTTTCACTCCACTTCTCTCTCTCTATCTGGCACTTTTGATCTCAATTCAATCTGTATCTCTCCCCTCATCTTTATCTATTTCCGCCACTCTATTTCTCTCAAACTCCCTCTCTCCCTCCACAGTCACTCTGTCTCCTCTCTCTCTCTCTGTCTCGCCATGTCTCATCTTTTTCAAGTCTTTTTTGCTGTATCAATGATCAGAGTTTTCTATCTCTGCTTCTATCTTTCTCTCCATCTCTCACTCCAACTTTCTTTTTCACTCACTCCCTCTCAGTTTCTTTGTCCATATCCCCGTCTCTAACTACATCCCTGTCTCTCTCCTCTCTCTGTCATTGATCAGAGTTTGAAAGACTTCCCCTAAATCTGCAGTTCTTCATCATTGTCCTTAACGTGGGGTCACAGAGGGAAGGCTAAATTAAACCATGAAAAAATTATTTTCTTATCATTCATGACACACAGCCTCTAGCCCTTCACGCTGATGATGAGGCACAGAGAAGCAGATTTAGAAGTCACACACTCACGTCAAGAGAACATCCTAAAAAAGTATTGACGACGAGAATCTCACAGTTTTAAATAGGAACAGTGAACAGCAGCCAATCAGAATTCCTCTGGGCTTGATTGACATTTACAGACGACATTTACAGCTCTGCCCTGTTATCTTGGTGATATCTTGTGTGATTGACTTTCTTAGAGCGATTTGCTTATGCAGCAAAGATTCACAACTTGCCTTGTTTTGTGAACAACAACAACAACAACAACAACAACGGTGAAGTGAAAATGTCAGTGTGTGTGGTGAGAGTGCGCGCTCGTTTCCTGAGTTTATAATGTTCTCATTGATGCTGCATTATTCATGACAACCAAGAAGTCTTTGCTTGCTTATAAGAAAAACAACACCGCATTATCTTCTATCACCAATGCAAATACACACACACACACACACACACACACACACACACACACACACACACACACACACAATTGTGTCTACGTCTGTGTAGCAAAACCTGTACCTTCAGAAAGTCTTATTTTAGTAGACAAATACAGTCATGCAACTTTATATCTAATTTACAGGATAAAACCATAAAGGAAGTGTGACTTTCAGTTTTTTTAACAACTGAAACCAATCTTTGGTGTGGATTTCTTTCAACTTCATTTTCACACACAATCAGTACACTATCCAGAAGCAAAATAGCAAAAACAAAAAAACGAAATATTTGTAGCTGCTGACATTCAGTTCAAAATCGACGTTTAACCACGTCCAGGTTAATTTGTTGTATCGGTGTGTTTTGTGCGATTATTCCCTTACATAGACAGGGCATCTGCGTGGGCAGTCGACCTTAAATCACAATGACATGTTCACACACGCTCGCTCTCCTCCCTTTTCACTTCTGCGTAATGTCACACCTCATTCATTATTTAACTCGCCAGGCATAACACGGGCGCACATTTATTATGCAAATGCGCCTTAAACTGACCTTTGCCAACTTTCATCAGAACCGATTCATTAGTTATTGATTTAAAAGAAAAGTGCAGCGCTCCACCACGAGGGTCTGTCAGACTGACTGTAGTAAACACAGCAGAGGTCCTCTAACACTCCAAGCATGTAAACCTCTTACCCTGGCACACAGCAGAAGGTTTAATCTTCCGCTCTCACCTCAGAGGAAGGTCACGCTTTGTTTGCGAAGCATGTTTGCTTGCCGTTCTCTGCAGCCTCCACTGAAACTGCAGCGAGTCGTTGCTTCTCCCAAAAGATGGCCAAATGCGCAATACTTTACATGCTACTTAACACATCCATCTAAATATAAAGAACCTCACAACAGCCGCCAGGAGCAGATTAAAAATAAAAAATGTTATTTTAAAAATAAAATCTGCTATTTTAAAATTAAAGTATACTGTAGGTGCTTGGTGAAAAAATTGCCATGACATCCTTCCGATAAAGCTTATTATGTTCTAGTGAGCATGTGACGTGGCCTTAAGCCAGTAAGACTAGAGGAATTCTGGGATTACGCACGTTCGTCACGTCCAGCACGTGGCTGGAAACCAACCTCCTCAGACCTTGCTGAGCGACCATCAGGAAAGCACCGACTTGCGCAGGCACTCCTGTGAGCAAGAGCTCTTTCTGTTTTCTGCTTTTCAAAAGCTCATCAATCCCACCCATCCCAAACCCTGGAGACAGGAACACGTCTCCAAAACAACCTTCATAAGTCTGTGCGCATTGTTCTCATCATCGTGCAATATGGCCACATGGATCACCACACTCATGCAGTGCAGGGGCTTCTAACAGTCCATAACATTCAACAGACTTCAGAAACGCCATTACAAGACAGTACAGAACCCAAAAGGAAGACAGGAACCAACTAAAGGGTGGCGAAACCCAAAACCTCTGGGTTCCATGGGACACACAGGGAACACACAGTCTACCTGTTAGCAACGGATTTGAAGAGAGGGAGGCAATTACCGTAGGAAGGAAAAACCATCCAACCTGTTAATGTCCTCTTCCCCCAATAAATGCTTGGGCAGGGGGGAATATCGGCCAGGGGAAATGGGCGGAAGACTGGACTTATACTCCAGCGTGCCGTTATTACCAGGGGAGGAGATATGATTTTCCATGGTAGGTGAGAAAGCTGTGAAGAAGAAACGCAACGATGATAGAACTGAAACAGTGTTTGTAATAAGAAGCTTGTGTGATGTAAAAGTGGTAAAATCACTCACAGTGTGTGATATCAGGCGGCCCATAAGGGTCGGAGAGATAGACACTAGTAGGTTTCCCAACCTTCAGGTAAACCACATCGGACGTGTTCTTCAATATGGCCACGGCTTCTTCATGGGTCACCTCTTCCAGCGTGTAGTTGTTCACCTGGGCGACAAAGGGAAAAGCAGAAATGTTAAGCAGGAAATCTAGAGTTACGTAATCCTGTTACGCTCTGCTGGTCAGTAGCGAATCAGCGCTGCCAATCGCGTCCAGCCCAGCGGATTGCACACAGCAGTGATCTCGCTAATTAAATCAAACTCGGTCTTAAAGAGTTTAGCATCCCGAATGGAGAGAGGGATTGGGTTTGACACCGGCACCAGAACCAAACGTTACGAGTGTAATTAGCCAGTCACATTCTTCTGGAAAAGAGATTTGAATTCCAGCTTGTTCTGTGGGTCAAACTGCTGAAACACACTTCACGCCACAGAGACTATAAGACCTGAGGACTATGGTCCACTATTTATTGATAGTGTAACAGTTCTATTTTGCAGTAAACTTTGTTAAAGTTTGTACAAACTATATTAATAAAAATGTATAAAACATATAAATTATTTTTTTGAATTGTCACAGTAAAAATATTTACCGTATTTTTTCTCGCCATATAAGACGCACCCAATTTTAAAGGAGGAAAATCTAGAAAAAAAAGATTCTGAACCAAATACTGTAGTAAAATATTTTATATCAACTGTATAAAAGTTAACAGCAGTTTAAGAACAATTGTATGCCAAACATGTAACATGAAGTCAGTAAAGTCAGTAAACAGTGAAAGTAGGGGTGGGCGGTATAATGGTATTGAGATGTGCCACGATATGGATTTTGCAATATTGTGGATACTGTGATAATTCATGAATTATATTTTAAGTTTTTTTATAAGTATATAAACACCTTAATACAGTATTACACATTAGTTTCGTTACAAGTTGTAACTTACAACTACCAATGACGGCACGGACATTGCTAATCAAACACAGTTTGTAGTTCACACGTATACGCGTGCCGCTCCGTTTTCTGCGCTGTGTCTTTAAGAGAGCGGCTGCTTTGGTTTTAAAGACGCGAGAAAATCTGCTTGTTTTATTTTGATCAAAGTTTGTTTTCGTTTGGAAATCATGGTTTCATTCTTTCACAAAATTCTGCGTGAGAAAGAAAGCGAGACAACGTATGTAATACCGCGGTATTGAATACTACGTAAGATGGCGCTGACGTATAAGACGCACCAACTTTTCACGCTCAGTTTTGGGGAAGAAAAAGTGCGTCCTATACGGCGAAAAATACGGTATATACATAAAAAATGAAATTCAGTATTTACGCTGAAGTTTGTGTGTATTTATATTTTCTGTAAACTGTGACTGTACATACCGTATTGATATAAATTATAGGTGTCTACAGTAATTGTACAGTATATAACTATATACTGTACAATTAGTATAACTATAACTATATATTGTATAGTATTATTTATTTTTTGCAACATTGGTACAAATTCTAAAACTAAATATATAATATTAAAAGATTGAAGTTGAAATGCTTAGAAATATGCAATTTATGCTTGGCCAAATTATCCTAAAATTCTAAATCAATAGATATGCCTAGATATAAAAAAAAAAAAGCAGTCAGGGCTCTAAGGTCAACAGAAACATACCATAAGCAGCCTGTCTCCGACTTGCAGCCGGCAGTCCTTCTGTGCAGCTCCACCTTCAATGATTTTGGTAACATAGATGCTGTTATCACCAGGAATGTGCTGGTTTCCGACCCCACCGGCGATGCTGAAGCCGAGCCCTGAGGAATCATAAAGGCCGGCGGTTTAGTCATTTATCATCCCCGTCTCACTCCTACACTAGACAACAGGAGGTAGACATCGACTTCAACACTTCAAACTCATGCTCGCTCCACCACGTCCCATAAATATTCTGTGGTTTACGGATCTATAACACAGGAAAAAAAAACTGGTGGACAGAGAAATAAATATATCTGGAGTGTTTATGGTGCCCAAAGCTCTTCCTTTAAACTTGCAAATGGAGTTTATGCAAGTCTGTGCAGTGCTCCTTCCTCTCTGCTCTCTGAATAATGCATCAAAGCAGCGACTCTATTAGGATATTGTTCTATTTTCAGATCCACCCAACCGTCAACCAACATGCAGATAATTACTTCACGGCCTCGAAAACGCCGCCTTTCCTTCAGCAATTAGCCAAATTTGTAAAAAAAAAAAAAAAA